>JAODAL010029665.1:0-45000 GCA_025379985.1 Phyllomedusa bahiana
AGAACTGTAGATTACCATAATGACTGGGACGGATTGCAGCCGTATTGCAGCGCAGTACGGCGCACAATACGGCTGCAATCCGTCCCTGAAATAAGCCATGTGAACGGCCCCTGACGGCATGCTGGAAAATTTTGACCACTCAAAATCTTGACCCTTTGGGCACAATTTGTCCATTTCCACTTAGGGGTATGCTCACTTTTGTTGCCAGCGGTTTTACTTTCTGCAAAGTCAAAAGTTTATATACACTTCATTAGTATTTGGTAACATTGCCATTAAACTGTATAACTTGGGTTAAACATTTTGGATATCCTTCCACAGGCTTCTCACAATAGTTGGTAGGAATTTTGGCCCATTACTCCTGACAGAACTGGTGTAACTGAGCCATGTTTGTAGGTCGCCTTGCTTGCACCTGCTTTTTCAGTTTTGCCCATAAATTTTCAATAGGATTGAGATCAGGGCTTTGTGAAGGCCGCTCCAAAACATTGACTTGGTTATCCTTAAGCCACTTTCTAACCAGTTTGGCAATATGCTTCAGGTCATTGTCTATTTGGAAGACCCATTTCCGCCCAAACTTTAACTTCCTGACTGATGCCTTGAGATGTTGCTTCAGTATTGCCACATAATCTTCTCATGCTTCTGTCTATTTTGTGAACTGCCCCAGTTCCCCCTGCAGCAAAACAACCCCCACAACATTATTTCCCTCCCCCCCCCCTGTGTTTCACAATTGGGATGATGTTCTTAGGCTTCCAAGCTTCTCCCTTTCCCCTCCAAATGTAATCATGGCCCATATAGCAAAACAGCTCAATTTTAGTTTTGTCAGACCACAAGACATGTCTCCAAAAATGTAGGTCTTTGTTCCTATGTTCATTTGCAAACATTAATCTGTTTTTATATACTTCTTTTGGAGTAATGACTTCTTCCTGTCAGAGTGGCCTTTCAGTCCATGTTGATACAGTACTCGTTTTACTGTGGATAATGACACAATATTACAAGCTTCTGCCATCATCTTCACAAGTTCTTTTGCTTTTGTTCTTGGGTTGATATGCACACGTCGGACAAAAGCACATTCACCTCTAAGACACAGAACCCATCTCCTTCCTGAGCGGTATAATGGCTGGACATTCCCATCTTGTTTGTACTTGCGTAGAATTGTTTGTACAGATGAACGAGGCACCTTCAGGTATCTGGAAATTGCACCCAAAAATTAACCAGACTTGAGCAAGTCCACAATTCTCGGCTGATTTCTTTAGACTTTCCCATGATGTTACACACAGAAGCCATGCGTTTATGGTGTGCCTTAAAATACATCTACAGATTTGTCCCTAATTAACTCAGGTGTTGCCAATAAACCTATCAGAAGCTTCCAAAGACATGACATCATCATATGGGCTGTTCCAAATTGTTTAAAGGCATAGTAATTCTAGTCTTTGTAAACTTTTGACTTTTCAAAAAGTAATAAAAATGCCTTAAAAATTCTCTCTCATTATTCTGGCAGTTGGGAAATATAAATAATTTCGGTAATCCCAATTAACCTAAAACTGGTAATGTTTATTCAGATTTCATGTCAGATAGTGAGAAAAAAATGCATATGTGTCTTTTTATATAGTTTATGTAAACTTCTGGTTTCAACTGTATGTATTAGAGAATTGTATGATGTCCTATAATATACATAATAAATAAGAAACAATATAAACTCGATGACTTCTCTAATTCTATGCAGGCTGATGCTAGAATGGCTAATTTTTTGGGCAACCTGAACTGTCCTAATGGAGGTTTTATAGCCACCAATTCCTAAACCAAAATACTCTGGAAAACAACAGTCCCTTAGTCTTTCGTTGACTCTTCATTTTCTGGGAGTGGTCATTGGATTGGCCTTAAGGTTTTATTGTACCTGATTGTACCTGGGAATCTGGCATTGTCACTGCATATCTTTTGCAGTAAGCACTCTATTGGGTGGTAAACCAATCAACAAATTCATCAAGGTCCATTCCCATGTTAAAAATGGTCTACAATAATACTGCAGGGTTTATTGTGTATTCACAGCACGCCTTTGATTGGATGTTCAATTTTGTGATTTAAATTTTTTTTTATACACCTATTGTGAAAGCCTATTGTGAAGACCTCAACCTTCATCATGTTCTCTGGCGTAAGAGTAATCAGGAATGAAACCAAGAGGCAGAGCCCGACGTCCCGATGGTCTACTGTATACCTGTTGCTTAACTCCTTGCGCTAACTCTGGGCCCCATTCCTGACTACAGTTCTATCTTATCCTCTGGTGTAACGTCAGATGAAAGTATAGTCAGGAATGAGGCCAAGGGTCAGAGCCAGAAGTCAAGCACCAGCCATAAAAATAATCCAGAACCAGCATCCAGGCCAAAACCAAGGTCAGGATCAGGAACAGCAAAAGAACAACACATAGGAACATGAACCAAGAAAGGTACATACCTAAATAACCAGAGAATGCATTATGGAACGAGGGCCGTTTCAATAGGCCCAATGGCCTGATGACATACTCTGGTTGCACATGGCACAGGAACTAGGAAAAATGAGTAACAGCTTTAAAGGATTTGCAACTTTATATTAGTAGTAGCCATGAGAAATATTCTTATTCATATGAAAGAATGAGAGCACATAAAGTTTCCTCAAATGATTGTACACGTATACTCCAGAGCTAAGTTTGTCATCTGTACATTGCATTGTAATATTGCTGTATTACACAGGGATGCAGATAAGTTATCTCATCTAGAAGTTATCATAATGCAAATTTTCACAACATTTAAATTCCAAATTCAGATCCGCTTCATCTGTATAATGAGCTTGTTCCTTTGACCCGCAACTCTGCATTATGTTCTTCTGAACTCAATGATACAACCATGTGCAGTAAATTGTTGGCTTAAGGCTGACAAAACTTTAGCCATTAGCTCGGCGCTCGTACAGTATGTGGATCTGATGTGGATCTTTGTTTCAAAAAACTGAGATCCAAACATCATAAGATCTATTAATGAATTGGCAAACCACAATGTTGGTCCTACAAACAGCGTAGTGTTAAGAGGTGGAAATTCACTTTATACGCATTTTCCACGTGTTCACAATTGTCCACTGTATAATGACAAGATAAGAGTAATTGTGATCTGTGCTTATTCTTGCTCTGAATCTGGAGTAAAGCCTTTTAGACTAGCTTTGTGCTCTATCAATAAGGAATAAACCCATTAAAATACAACTTATTAAATTGGATGGTATTAAAATTTAAAACTTCCTCGGTTACAGATGTACTTTCTCTACATATTTCTTTTCTGTAGGAATTTCCAAAGTATTCATTGCGATCAGAAAGGGACAGTTTCATGAATAATTACTATAATTTAACATGTATTAAATAATCATTTCCAGCACTGGAGTAATTACAGAGAGCATGTATAATGGGTGACCTTGGTGTGGCCGGGGAGCAGACAACTATGCACTTTCTGACGCTCCTTGTATGAGGAACATAAGCAGGTCTCTAGCTTGCCATAGATTTTTTTCCTATCTGGTTTAAGAATCACATCAAGTGTCTCTGAAGAAGATGGGAATGAGCTGGACAGAAAATCCAATTACTGCAACCTTTTCAGGGGCTGTCCGTTAAGAAGCAGAGTGAGGCCATAATGGTTTCAACATGACATTTTATTTGACAAAGATGTCTCTTTCTAGCCGCTGACCGTGTGAAGCCTGTTTTCTATGCAGTGTATTATGGGATCTGGTTTAACCTCCCATTGCACAATAGTGATCCAGGAACCCATATCATCTTAACAGCTCATCAAGGACCCTAAATAAAGAGTGATAACCTGATATACCAGCATCACCAAACACATATTGACTTGTTGATATTCTCACTTTTCGAAGGCAGGAAGAGGTCAAGGGTGTCACAGAAGCTATCTTAGTATCCTGGCAGGCCAAGATGGCAAAGGGAGCATTCTTGTTGAGAAATACAAAGTATGCATGTCATTTGAGCACTCAGTCACTGTAAAATGGGCGTCGTAATAGAATGGGATTTTTGTAGCCTTTTGTATCAGCCTATTTCCACATTGACACCTTTTACATGTGCAGTTCCATCACTTTTGCCACCAATATTCAGAAAACTTCAACAGAACTCCTGACAGACCCCATCATAAGTTGATGGACCCTAATGTGCTCCAGTTGGATTCACAATATGACGGTTTCAGCAGCCATGATTTAAATGTGAACATTTAGGGAGAATTCCTTACCTTATTTCTAGAGACTAATTTAGATCTAGCAGTGGCTTCAGAGGCCTATATTTTGGATATATAAATTTTCTAAAAATAGCACCCTTCAAACTATTCAAAACAACTAACTCTGCATGGCCATTTCAAATTATGATCATTGTTATGTAAAACATTGAAAATTAAATGTATTCTGATTTGTTCATTAAACCATTGCTTAAATTCTGGATTGTCCTTAAAACCTGCAGCTCAGATTGTGAAACCCCTCTCACCTCCCCCCTGAGAAAGGAATCCCTAGCCTGGGTCTGCAGAGCCTCACTCCCAGCCCTTTGACTGTTTAATTACGGAACTGTTTAGATACCATGGGTTTATTGCGCTTTATGGCCCAGGATTGTATATGCAGCTGTCCTGGATACCTGATAAACCTGATAAACTATGACCCCTCCACAATAAAACTTTTATTGACCGGCCTCCCAGCAGAAGCGCAGTCCGTGAGTGCCCTCTAGTGGCGTTAGTACGCATAACCCTCCTCAGACAATTTTGTATACACCCCCCTCCTCCAATATCCCAGCCAGTAAGAGTAGCAGTTAGAGAAGGGAACCTGGAGAGGGTTTGGCCCTATAAGACATGTTGCCGGAGGCTGCTCTGTGTTCATAGTTGGTGGGTCAATTTTAAATTGAGCTGTGTTCCATTTCCTATTTCCAAACCCCTTGGAGCTGAAACATCTGTAAGTGTGAAACCTTCTATGCATTTATCCTTTTATTTTTCATAACTGTATTGATGTGTGTCATAGTCTTTATCATATTTTGTTCATGTAAGCACTGAAAATCATTTTTATATTAAAGTTATCAGTAATACGTTAATTCTTGTTGCACGGACCCATTTCCTTGAAGGAGTGTTTTTTTCTTTGGTAACTGCTGGAGAGCAGTGAGTTGAGTATTTTTTACGGGTTTTTAGAGTATCTGTTAGGAGTCCAGATTCCTTTTTGGTTATTGAAGGAAGGTGGTGGCAGCGTGTATTTTTTGAGGGGGCTGGAACTGTCTTGTGGTACGATTTATGCTTGATTTGTCCCTAGTGAGGGGTGACTCGGTGGATTAATCTACCCCATTGCAGTGGCCCCCCAGTCACGTGCTGGTGAGCGTGTACGTGACAATCATTGTATATAGAGTGCTCAGTGATCCTCCCTGCATCCTTCCTCCAGGCCCCAGCAGTCGTGTAAGCACCACTGCTCGGTAACTGCAGAAGCTGCTGGGTCTTATTCAACACAGATCAGCTCAGGAGTTAGTATTGGGGCTGTATTCCCCTGAAACTTGGGCCAATATATCAGCCTCAGTTACTGAAAAATCAGAAAAAAAAGTAATCTGAAAAGTCCCTCCAAATCTTTCTCCCCCTTTTTGGGGGGAAATTATGTAAAATGGAATAAACACAAAAATAATAGAAAATGTTAATTAAAAAAACACTGAAAGTCCAATCTGAAACTTTTAGCCATGCCTCCAACACCCCTAAAACTATACTGTATATAAACATCTGGGACGAAAAAGTGATACAGTTGCAAAAGATATTTTAGCACTACTTAGGCTATTAAAAAATGTATACATAAATAATATGAAAAAACATTGTTATATATTCTTCTCGTCTTGACTACTTTAACTCCCTGCTTATCGGTTTCCCCCCCTGCCCAAAATCTCCCCCTCCATCTGTCCGAATACAGCAGCCAGGCTCGCTTTCTTCCAGCCTCTACTCTGTGTCACTCCGCACTGGTTTACCCTCCAGTCAGAATACAGCATAAACTAATCACTCTCACCCCTAAACTTCCAAGTGCGCGCCCCCCAATTCCCCCCTCATTCTTCTCCACCCTACCCACTCTCTCCGCTCTTTTTGATCAGACTACGCCCCAGTCATCCGAACCTCCCATGCTCGTCTCCAAGATTTTTTTATGTCGGGACCATACTCTGGAACAGGCTAACAAGGGGGGATCAGGGACACTCCAACCCCAACAGTTTTAAGAGGGCCTTGAAAACACATTTCCATCTGGCTTACCAAGACCCTTAAATTTCGAACCCCCCCCCTGATATCACCACCCCCTGTCACTCCCTACCCACAACACTTTCTGTATTAGATGTACTGTCAAGGTGCAGGTTCACCCAAATTTTTATGTAAACGACCTCATATTTATAAAAATGGTTGGGGACCTTTGAAAACCCTCACTTCTTCCCTTTCGCCCCCCCTACCCCCAAATAATTTAACTCTTGCGAGCGGGGCCCCACCCCTTTTATCATCTTAAGTAGCTTTTATTGTGAAATGTCTCTGTTTTTTTGTCTGCCCCCCCCCCCCCCCCTCAAAATTTTGTAAAGTGCTGCGGAATAGTTTGACGCTATTAAATAAAGTTTTAAAATATTATAATATATTATATAAAATTTATATATAATATATATATATATAATATATTATATAAATCAGCTGTCAATATTACATAAAATTTTTTTTTCAAACATTTCATGGTGGCAAATTTTTTTGTTGCAATTAAGGGGCTAAACCTTTTTTGAATCCCAAAATTATTCTACTGACAAACTCTTGAAAACCCTCATTCGCGTCTATACAATTAGGCTGATACCAAATTTATATAGTTTTTTATGTTTCACTACTTTTACACAATACAAATAAAATCAAGTTTTTATGTTACCATATTCCAAATCGCATGTTCATTTTTATTCTCTTTAATTATTTTATTTTGAGGGATAAGCAATAGTTTTCATAGGTACCATTTCTTAATAACTTTCTATTATTTTTTTTGGAGGTACGATGACTAAAATACAAATCCTACATTGGACATTATGGGCCACATGTATGAAACGGTTTTGGTCTAAAACTCACTTTTTTCCCCATAGAGACCTACATGTTAATCATGGTTATATTAACAGGTCAGATGAAGGGAATGTTCGCCAGCCTAGGCCACCCAGCTCTTAATTGCCCATTGGTAGCTGAACAGGTGATACTGTAGCGGGCCGAAGCAGCAGATTAGAGAATGGGAGCCATAATAGTCACAGTGGCGCTCACCATTCCTCTCTTACCTCCCCAGCACTGTTACAGTGAAGAGGGGCCTGCAATGATTTGGATGTTTTTCTCCCCCCGGGAACTCTAGAACAGGTGGTGGGAGGTCCTCCTATGGTTGTGCCAGGTGCCCTTGAAAGCGCAGGTATGAAAGCAGCAGACAGGGTTAGCGTTGCAAACATTAACTCTCACTTTACTTGCTGACAAGTTATCATTAAGTACATTTTCTTTCTCAACTTCATGCAACTCGCAGCCAGGAGCGGTCCCACAAAATAGTCCCTTAATCACATGCAGCTTAGACATAAGGAGAACTCACAGAACTTATTACTAGGGCAATTTTTAACTTTCTTCCATCTCCCTTGTTATCATGGAGACCATTCCTCTGCTGCCAGCTACAAATAACAGTAAACCCGTCACATACATCAGTTCACAGTATCATAATGACAATGCAGTTTCCAGTTCAACACTACATAACACAGTGTTCAGAGCTCACCTAATCGTCATAAATACACAGTAAAACAATGGGGTATTACAGTGCAATAAAGATAAAGTATTGCTACTTTCAATATCTGTAGGATACAACTCCTCTACACTACAATATGTCCTTCCCTGATTTTACCCAAAGAAAAGTTTTGTGAGTTCGAAACATAGGATGTGTTGTCTATGATGTAAATAGAAGCCTTTATATCTTACCTAGGTAGTTTTCTTATTTTGATCAAGTCCTTAACTAGAATTCACAGCGCCCCATAGCAAAATAAGATGGGCTCCTGACAAGAAACTAAAACAGAAGCATAAGGGGTAATTGATGGTATGAATAATACCGCCGTATATCACAGAACCTAGAATTACAAAGAGACGTACGAAAGATGTACATAAAAGAGACTCCCCAAAAATTCTTTATTGACACAATAAATTAAGACATAACAAACCCCAAATCCTAAAAACATTTCAAAATATGTAATAAATGGATTAGCTATTGTACCTGTTAGGAAAACTACAACCCCTGCTATGTAAACAACCAAGTCATCAAAACCGCATATAATCACTGACAGTGACAATCATTAATTTACAAAAAGAAATAATTTTTGCTATATTATACTGGTGTGAGAAACATGTTAGAGATACATAATAAATAGTCCCATATATCAGGTTTCATAGACAGCATGTTAATCAAGACCGCATACTCCACGAGTATCCACCCTGTATGGAGTCATTTCCGGGTTTGTACATATGATCTGTATATTTAATTTTTTTTACAGAGGGTCCTAACTTCTGTTCTGGGATGATTTACCATCATGCTTGACTTTTTTGTATTTTCTATACATCAGTAGTTTAGTGCATATCGCTATTTAGTATTTGTAACTATGATAGTTTTTTTATCTTATGAGATCTTATAGCATTTGTCACCTTTCCATATTGGGTATAATATTTAGTAAATAGTTCATGCATATGTATTTTGGATCTCTTATGTGTTCAAGTCCTTTTTCTTTTCTGTCTCGTACAATATATTTTATGCTAATGGTGACATCATTTTGCGCATGTGCAATGTAATATTATCGCTATTAGTCTGTGATAATCGGCGATGTATATATTTTTATTTGCTTATGCGAATTATACTCTGTTATATATGTGATTATGCTTTGTTTATTTGTATAAGATTATACTTTGTTGCCATCTTAATTAGTTTCTGTCATTGGTTTATCTGCGCCATAACATATCAATGTTTTTAGATCTATGCGCACGTACATTGGGCTATATGCCCTGTCAATAGAATAATACTAAGGTTATATTACTGCGATATTTGTAAGTTTTCACAGTCGTGCACATGCTTTGTCATTGGGAGGGCTGATTGTACTGACAATGCTAAGGCTTATCTGGTGTTATTTTTAAGATCCTGGAACATGGATCCAACAATCTGACACTGCTTCCCTTGCTGCTCTCACCTATGGTGGCCTACACTTCACTCACACCCTCAGACCTGAGAACAGTCAGGGTGGAGGAGTTGGCATACTTCTCTCTCCACACTGCACCTACCAGGTCATTCCTCCCACACCCTCCCTCACTTTTCCCTCCATTGAGGTCCACACCCTCAGACTCATTTGTCCATGTTCTCTCAGAGTTGCAATTGTGTACATACCCCTCCTCCCCCAGCTCAACCCGCCAGTTTCTGGTTCATTTTGCTGCCTGGCTTCATCACTTCCTCTCTGCTGAAATTCTCAGTCTCATCATGGGTGATTTCAACATTCCCTTTGACGGCCCCATGTCTCCTTCTGCCTCTCCGTTTCTTTCACTAACGTCTTCTCTCGGCCTCTCGCAATTAACAGACACACCCACCCGCAAGGAAGGGAACACTCTAGATCTGCTCTTCTGTTGTCTCTCATCAATTTCTAACCCTACTAATTCTCCTTATGCACAATCTGACCACAACCTTATCTCCTTCACTATCAATTTTCAGCCTTCTCTGGACACACCTGCCCATCACACATTCAGAAACATCCGCTCCATTAACACTCAGAAACTCGTAGGCACCATACATTCCTTACGGTCCCCAATCTCTTCCTTCTCTCTCCACCACCCTGGACATATTGGCACCACTCACACACCGCACCACCCGAGTCAGATGCCAGCAGCCTTGGCATATGCCTCAGACGCGCTTTCTGCAGCAATGTTTCAGATGTACTGAGCGTATGTGGCGAAAGTTAAAGCTACCTGCAGACTTTCTCCACTACAAATTCCACTACAAATTCATGCTTAGGATCTATCACACCACCCTTTACTGCGCCAAACAAAAAAATGTCACCTCCCTTATGTCACCATTCCACAACAACCCAAAACAACTGTTTCATACCTTCCACTCCCTCCTCAGGCCTAAAACTCAGGCCCCGGTCGCTGAAGACCTAGCCACTCACTTCAAAGACAAAATTGACAGTATACAACAAAACATCTCATCTGAAACCCCAAGTAACATCTATCCTGTCCCTCCCCGCACGTCCTCATGCTGCTTTCAGCTCTTGACCTGACAACAGAGGAAGAGGTATCCAGGCTTCTCTTGCCTGCTCGCCCCACTACCTGCTCTAGTGACCCCATTCCCTCTCACCTTGTCAAGTCCCTTTCTCTGGCTGTACTCTCTCACCTAACTGCATTCTTCAACCTCTATCTCTCCACTGGGACCTTTCCATCTTCGTTTAAATATGCTGCTATAACCCCTGTACTGAAAAAGCCCACCTTGGATCCCTCCTGTGCTGCTAATTACCGACAAATCACTAGCCTGCCCTTCATCTCTAAGCTCATGGAACGCTTGGTCTACTCTGGCCTAATCCGCTATCTCTCTGCTAACTCTCTTCTTGACCCTCTACAATCAGGTTTCTGCACTTTACCCTCCACAGAAACTGCTCTAGCTAAAGTCTTTAATGATCTCATCACAGCTAAATCTCAGGGCAACCACTCGTTGCTTCTTCTGGATCTTTCTGCAGCATTTGACACTGTTTATAACCATCTTCTCCTCAGCATGCTCAGTGCCATTGGCCTCCAGGACACCGCTCTCTCTTGGTTTTCATCCTACCTCTCTGACCGCTCCTTCAGTGTCTCATTTGCAGGTTCTACTACTTCTCCTTTTCCTCTTGCTGTTGGGGTTCCTCAGGGATCGGTTCTAGGTCCTCTCCTCTTTTTCAATCTACAAAGCCCCAATTGGACAAACCATCAGCAGATTAGGCTTCCAGTACCATCTCTACACTGATGACACCCAATTATACACCTCCTCCCGTGACATAACTCCTGCTCTCCTACAAACACCAATGACTGTCTGCATCGGTGTTCAGAGGAGTGATCGCCGATGCGTGTTTTACATGTGTCTTACTGATGCATCTTTTGGATCCGTTCAAAGAATTGACATGTCAATCCTTTATCCGTTTGACGCAGCAGTAGCCCTATTTAAACCTATAGGGCGCATTTCTGCTGCAGCAAAAATGTATCCAAACATGCAGCACACTTTGGGGTGCATGTTGGATGCGTTTTACGCAGCACTCTGGAATATGTTTTTCGGATCGAAAAAGTATTCAAAAACGCAGTGTGAACATCCCCTAAGGCTTACTCGTGTGTTATTTGTAAGATCCTGCACATGTGCATTGGTTTGTATCCCTCGATGCTGATCTATCTGACAAGGGTCCTCTGTGCTGCCTGGACTATCTGGGGGACTTTATTCCATACAAGGTGAGAGTATAAACCTTTTTCTTTCCAGCAGCCTGGCTTTTTTCCAGGTTTTTGATGATTCGTTGATTATTTGTGTATATATAGAGACATTTATTTCTTGTCTGTTAAACTCCTGATGAAGCTGCATAGCGGTGATACATGCGGAGTTTGCGGTCTTGATTGACCTGCTGTCTGTGCAACCTGTTTTCCGCTTTCCATTTAAAGATATATGGGGTTCATTATTATGTATCTCTAACATGTTTCTCATACAAATATAACATTCTAACAATTTTTTTTGTGAATGAATCATTATTACCCCTTTCTTTCATTGATTATATGTGGTTGTTTACATATCAGGTGTTGTGGTTTTCCTAACAGGTACCATAGCTAGTCCATTTATTACATGGTTTTAAGTGTTTTTAGAATTTGGGGTCTGTTATGTCTTAATTTATTGTGTCAATAAATAATTTTTTAGGAGTGCAGCATTTTTGTATGTCTCTTTGAAATTCTGAGTTCATATAGGTTTGGCATACAGCTTGCACCCCAACTATATTATTAGTGGTGTCCGCTTTTCTATTTACATGTTCATGTATATCACAGAACCCATATAGTAATGCTAGATAGCAGAAGGTTACCAACTTCATATATCCTATATAAAGGTATATTGTTTTTAGACCTAAATGGGGCCCCTCAAACTCTAGACCCCATAGCAGCTGATGTGTCTGCTATGGCTATAATTACTATAGTTTCCCATTATGTGGACCAATAGTAAATGCCTTCTTTCAGACTTTATTAGAATTGTCTTTAACTCTTTAACGACCGCCCCCCGTCTTTTGACGTCGGGCATTTCAGGCCACAGCAGCACTGATATCAGGGCTGTACTACACAGCCCTAATCCCAGTGCAGCTCCTGCAAGCGTCGGGGAACCTTCGCTCCCCGGTGCTTTAACCCTTTGATTGCCGCGGATCGGCACCGCAGCGCGATCAAAGGGTTTCCCTGCTCTGTCGGGTGATTGTGACCCGACAGAGCCCGGGGAGTGGCTGTACAGTCAGCCCTGGGGACCTAGAGTAGCCCCAGGGCTGTCTGTGTAACAAGCAGTGATCAGGGCAGCCTATGAAAAACTGACACAGATTATAATGTATTAGCATATATGAATATGTTAATACATTACTAAGTGTAAAAGAAAGTAACAGTTCTCCCTTCATGGGATTTAAAAAAAAAAAGGAAAAAACATAAAACGTGTAAAAAAAGAATAAAAAAAATAAAATAAAAATAAATATTTAATAAATTTTTTTTTGCATATATTACACACACAAAAAACCCTGCACATATTAGGTATCCACACGACCGTAATAATGTCTAGAATTAATCTAACAAGTTATTAATGTGAATGGTGTAAAACAAAATGTAAAAAAACAAAAAAATTAAAAAAAAATTCTGCAATTATTTATAAGTGAATTTAAACTATTCCCCCATAAAGTACAACTCGTCTCAAGTAAAACGAGGCCTCATCCAACTGCATCATTGAAAAAATAAAAAACATTAAAACTGTTGAAACGCAAGGAGGCAAAAACTAAAAAAATGTTCTGGTCATTAACTACTCTTCGGGCGTTCGGCTTAAGGGGGTTACGGTGTGCTTCAGATGCCTGAAGGAATACATATGCATCCAGCAGGCAAAGCCTTCAAGATATTCCAAATAAAGCTGTTGCTACTTGACAGAAATAAGTACTATAGCATACTTGAGTCTTCACATCACCATGTTCGTTCATTTAGAACCTCACTCTTCAACCAATGAAGGGTTTTTCTGTATAATAGTCCATCTGACTGATATATGCCCAGACTTGTATGTATCTCTGACTGTTTTCCTGCACCATAACAGTATTGGTTTAGTGTTTATTGCATTTCTCATCTAGGCCAGTAATTCCAGCTAAAGCAAAGGTGTTATTAACCTCATATTGCAGCCAGGAGTACGCAGCACTGCTGTCAATAACTGTGGAGGAGTGATATTGATAACAGAGTTGGACTGCATTAGCTGTTCAAGCATGAAATAAAGCAGGTGACTGTCCTGGAGTTTCCGATTCTGCTCACATTGAATTTAATTTCATTTTCTGTACTATAATAACATTTAGCATTTTGTGTTCAAGCAAAAGCATTCGATATGTGTGCGTCTGTGTGTGTGTGTGTGTGTGTATATATATATATATATGTGTGTGTGTGTATGTATATTATTTTTTATATATAACATTATATATATATATATGGTATATCAGTGTAAATAAATTGTATCCAAGCAGATAGCTATTCCCCTTTAGGTCTGAGTTAGCAGGGATTGAATATAAACTGTTCTCTAGTATTTTATGCGTTTTAACTCCCTTTGGTAGAAAATATTCTAAATTTGTTTATGTGGCATAAATGTTTTATTCATCTCAAGTCTGCGACTGTGCTAGTGGGAGAAGGGTGTGCAGAAGTGTAACATTTATTTGAGGAGCTTAAGTGGTATGTTAGGGTAATCGACAATGTAATGAGAATGGGACCTCTACATGTAATGTCTCTTCAATCTCTAAAATGTAGGAAAAATAGAACTGAAGGGATGTCTAAATGAAAAAAAAATCAACAAAACTGCACTAAAATACTGTGATGGAAAATCATAAAATGTATGGACTTTGAAGATTTGCTGTTATCAGGGTATGTTTACACTGGGCAGGTATATATCAGCTACAAAAGAGATTGGGATTTTAGGAAATCTTCCACCCAAAGTCCACTCTAAGGGCAACATCTATGAATTCACCTTTTTTTGTCGTATTTTTTCGATTCTACAGATGTATCAAAAGCCGTACGGCCAAACATGGCACAATGTGCACCTGACGACACATTTTTATGCACCAAAGTTTGGTGCAAAACTGCCATAGGATTGGCGCATAAGGCCCTGTTCACACGACGGATTTGGACGCGGTTATGGCCGTGGGTTCCGATGCGGTTTCTGCGGCCAAAACCGTGGCCAAATCGCACCTAGTTTATTAACATGGTTTCCTATTGGAAACCGCGTTAATATTCACACGCCGCGGGTTTGGCCGCGGCTTTGGGGCCGATGCTTTGCCGGGCGTGTTTGAGAACCCTCCTGTCAATTCTTGACAGGGAGTTCTCAGCGCGGCGGCCACACAGTGTTGCCACGGGCGTCGCCGCGGGTGGTGCGCAGCTGGGCCTCGGCTCGCGGCGTGAATTGCCCCCTGCCTATTAATTTGCATGGGGGCAAACCCTCTCCGCAAGCCGCGCCCCAAGCCATGCCCCACCCACGCCGAGACCACGCCCAGCGCCCGCGCCGCAAACTCGCTTCGGGAGCCGCGAGTTTAGGACGAGGTCTGGCCACAGCCAAACCCATCGTGTGAACATGCCCTAACACTCTATGCACCAATTTTGAGTGTTATGAGCCAAAAATATTTTATAACACTTTCATTCATGCTACCGTATTATACACTCCTCTATATCTATTTAGAACCGATGTGTCAGCGGCAAGTTACAAAAATGGCGCAAGTGAGTTCCTAGATGACACCCTTATTGTGAGCATATCTGTTTATGTTGCAAAAGTGGTGTAGATTTGTTAATCCTAGTTGAATTCAAGGAATTCAATATTCACAGCAAAACCCAAGAGGTTTTTAGCCATACCCATTGACATCAATAGTAAATTTCCATGTGTTACATTACAAAACCAAGTGGATTACGAATTGAAATACTCAAGCCTTAAGATCGATCTTTCTGCTGATGTTAATAATTTCTTACTACATTGGCCTCAGGATACAATATTTTCATCATACAATATTTTTTTTTTCTGTGACATTGTATTCTGAAACCCCACAACATACAATGTCTCAGACACTGCTGATCTGCAGCACATGTAAGGAGCTCAAAGATCAGAGAATCAGCACTTGCCCTTCACTAGTAACACACCTGTATAAGTGATGTGCGGCGCTTATTGGTGGTCTAGTGGTGCCCCTCCACACTACAGTGCTGTACTCTGTGTATCTGCAGTTTTTAAAAAACAGAATGATATCCGCCAAGATTACTTATGTGTTATAAGATGGCTGAGTAATTTAATCCTTGAGCCTCAGATCTTCCGGCAGTAGGGGCAAGTTTCAGTTTAGGAGTTGGTTTTGCAGATCTTGGTTCTTCTTCCTCTCCTTTTGTCTACCTTATTGTAGAGGAGGTCAATCTAAAAATTTACATACCCTTGAAATTTGGAATTTGGGTGTCATATGGGATGATCTGTGACCAAGATTTCCCAGTTAGTAATGTCAATTTGGCCTTTGTTTTAAGGCAGGTCTTGATGGAGTCTTTGAATCGCTTCTTCTGACCACCAGGGGTACTTTGGCCTCAGAATCGTTGGGATTAGAGAACTTGTCTGGGGAGACAGGTGTCAGGCAATCTAATGCAGTGGCCCATCCATAGGATTTGGTTTTGCAAGATCATGGTTTTAAAATTGGCCATCTTTTCCTTAGTAACGGCATTAGAAATGGTGCGGCTATCTTCCCAGCTGATACACAAAATCTTCTGCAGGCAGTGTCAATGGAATTTCTCAAGACTATGTCCAGGCGGATTCCAACTTAAAATACTCGTCTAAAGCTGAAAGTAAACCATTCCCATTGACTTTAAAAGAAAATATGCGTTGTAGTTCATACAGCTCTTTTTTTCAACGGACAGTTTGAACATGTTCATGCAGGGCCGTTCCTAGGTTAAATTTCACTCGGGGCGAGGTGAAGAAATTTCGCCCCCCGCTCCCCATAACATATGGCGACACATTGCATCACCATAAACCAAAGCCAAAATATGCAAAAAGCTTTACCACAATTTGCTACATATAAAACTACTAAATAATAGTCATACAGTTAACAAATAACACTGCTACACCAACCAGAATCCCAAGACCACTAAGACCACATATCACCGGCACACCGTGACCGAATAATACCACCACACCATGACCACATAACACCAGCACATAGTGACTGAATAATACAAACTGACCATTACTGAGTATAAACCATTATACTACAACCAATATTACCAGCATACAGTGACCATACAATGATGGATACCAGCTGAACACAGGCTCTGCAGACATATAAATGATTACAGTAAAGTTATATCTAGTGACTTACAGGAGACGTCTCTGAAGAGTTGTTCTCTTTCTCTTCTTCTTCTTTTCCATCTGTCCCAGACGCCTTGACGACTACTTCTGACTCTTCACTGTAAAATTTACAAAACAAATATCTTAGACTCCTCACTGTATCAGCACTTCTCTACCAATTCCTATCACTATACAAACTCCCCATCTATAGCACTTCATACGGTAGCCATGTAATATGCCCCCTGTAGCCATGTAATAGCCCCCTGTAGCCAGTTGATGCCCCCTGTAGTCAGTGATGCCCTCTGTAGCCAGTGATGCTCCCTGTAGCCAGTAGATGTCCCTGTAGCCAGTGATGCCCCCCTTGTAGCCAGTGATGCCCCCTGTAGCCAGTGATGCCCCCTTGTAGCCAGTAGATGCCCCCTGTAGCCAGTAATTCCCCCTGTAGCCAGTAGATGCACCCTGTAGCCAGTAGATGCCCCCCCTGTAGCCAGTAGATTCCCCCACTGTAGCCAGTAGATGCCCCCCCCTGTAGCCAGTGATGCCCCCTGTAGCCAGTAGATGCCCCCTGTAGCCAGTGATGCCCCCCTGTAGCCAGTAGATGCCCCCCTGTAGCCAGTAGATGCCCCCCTGTAGCCAGTGATGCCCCCTGTAAGTAATTATAAAACAACAAAATAGTACTCACCTCAGTCCGCACGTCCCGGTCCAGAGCTGCTGAGTGGTGTAAGTGGCGTGACGTCATCACGCTGCTTACACTGTCACGCAGCTCCCAGGGGTCTCCTACTGTCTAGTAGACTTTCTTTGTTGTCCATAACAGTATAATAAAAGCTGAGCTCTGATTGGTTAATAAGAGCAACAAAGTCAGTTTTACTGTTAGACCATTTTCATAAAAGAGGCCCCGTGTGCTGAACATTTTTCACACAAGTCCTCCCCACTGTACGTTTTGATGACCTTTTAATACTAAACTATCTATACATTGACAACTCAGTACCTGTGGTTTGTAGTCATTGTCCTGCATAGTATAAGAGATCATTACTTGAAATAGATGGAATGAGCTTAAGGTGGTTATTGCTTAAAGGGGTGTTCCCACAAAGCAAAGTCTAGTGGCACAGTAGGCTCTCAGCTAGCTACGGGTCCACTGCGCATGAGAATGAGACACGGTCTTCTAGAGGGGAGGAACAGATTGTGTTACAACTATGGCCTGTACCCCTCAAAATCATATCACCAGGTAGACCCCCATTAGATTGGTAGGCCCTAGGCAGGTAGCTTGGTAGACTTCAGGTAGGTAGGTAGGCAATGCATAGGTTACAGGTAGGTAGGTAGATTGGTCCTTGGTAGGTAAGCAGTTGTTAGGCAGGTCTCAATTAGGTAGGTCGGCTACAGGTTGGTAGGTAGATTGGCCCTAGGTAGGCAGAAGTTAAGCCCTAGTTAGGTAGGTAGTCCCCCCCAGCCTCAAACACAGCCACCCCACAGCCTCACACAAGCAGCCTCCCCCAGCCTCACACACAGCAGCCCCCTAGCCTCACACACAGCAGCTCCCCAAGCCTCACACACAGCCCCCCAACCTCACACACAGCACCCCCCAGCCTCACACAGCCCCCCCAGCCTCACACACAACCCCCAGCCTCACACACAGCCCTCCCAGCCTCACACACAGCCCCCACAGCCTCACATAAAACCCCCCCACAACCTCACACATGGCAGCCCCCCCACAGCCTCACACATGGCATCCCCCCCCACAGCCTCACACACAGCAGCCCCCCCCACAGCCTCACACACAGCCTCACACACAGCCCCCCCCCCAGCCTCACACACAGCCCACCCACAGCCTCACACACAGCCCCTCCTCACAGCCTCACACACAGGTCCCCCCACAGCCTCACACACACAGCCCCCCACAGCCTCACACCCACAGCCTCACATACAGCCCCCCACAGCCTCACACACACAGCCCCCCACAGCCTCACTCAGCCCCCCCACAGCCTCACACACACAGCCCCCCCAGCCTCACACACACAGCCCCCCCACAGCCTCACACACACAGCCCCCCCAGCCTCACACACACAGCCCCCCCACAGCCTCACACACACAGGCCCCCCACAGCCTCACACACAGCCACCCCACAGCCTCACACACAGGCCCCCCCACAGCCTCACACACAGGCCCCCCCACAGCCTCACACACAGGCCCCCCCACAGCCTCACACATAGGCCCCCCCACAGCCTCACACACACAGCCCCCCACAGCCTCACACACAGCCCCCCCACAGCCTCACACACAGCCCCCCCACAGCCTCACACACACAGCCCCCCCACAGCCTCACACACAGCCCCCCCACAGCCTCACACACACAGCCCCCCCACAGCCTCACACACACAGCCCCCCCACAGCCTCACACATACAGCCCCCCCCACAGCCTCACAAACACAGCCCTCCCCCCACAGCCTCACACACACAGCCCCCCAGCCTCACACACACAGCCCCCCACAGCCTCACACACACACCCCCCCACAGCCTCACACACACAGCCCCCCCCCACAGACTCACACACAGCCCCCCCCCCCCCCACAGTACAGGGAGGATCGTCACCGTCCTGCCTTCTCCCCTGTATGTACAGCGCTCAGTGAGCACTGTACATACACAACAGCGTCGCAGGGAGCGCACGCTTTCACCACGACCCCTGTGACGCTGAATCTCCTAAGCCAGCAGCCTCTCCTGCTCCAGGAGATCCCAGGCCCTGCATGATGGTGTAAGCAGCGTGATGATGTCACGCCACTTACATCGTTCACCAGCTCCAGGACCTGGCCACGCTGCAGGGAACCTGGTGAGGTGAGTACTTTTTTATTTAATTATCATTAGCTGCAGGGGGCATATTACCTGGCTACAGGGGGCTACTACCTGGCGACATGGGGCTACTATCTGGCTGCAGGGGGCTACTACATGGCTACAGGGGCTACTTTCTGGCTACAGGGGACTACTATCTGGCTACAAGGGGCTACTACATGGATACAGGGGATTCTATCTGGCTACAGGGGGATACTATCTGGCTACAGGGGCTACTATATGGCTACAGGGGCTACTATATGGCTACAGGGGGCTACTATCTGGTTACAAATTGCTACTACATGGCTACAGGGGGCTAATACATGGCGACAGGGGGCTACTACATGCCTACATGGGGGCTACTATCTGGCTACAGGGGGCTACTACATGACTACAGGGGCTACTACATGGTTACAGGGGGCTACTATCTGGTTACAGGGGGCTACTATATGGCTACAGGGGCTACTATATGGCTACACGGGGCTACTAAATAGCTACCGGGGCTACTTTATGGCTACAGGAGGCTACTACATGGCTACAGGGGCTACTTTCTGGCTACAGGGGGCTCCTATCTGGTTACAGGAGGCTACTACATGGCTGCAGGGGCTATTATATGGCTACAGGGGGCTGATATCTGGCTATAGGGGGCTACTATATGACTACAGGGGCTACTATCTGGCTACAGGGGGCTACTATCTGGCTACAGGGGGCTACTACATGACTACAGGAGCTACTATCTGGCTACAGGGGGCTACTACATGGCTACAGGGGCTACTATCTGGCTACAGGGGCTACTATCTGGCTACAGGGGACTACTGTCTGGCTACAGGGGGCTACTACATGACTACAGGGGCTACCATATGACTAGAGGGGGCTGCTACATGGCTACAGGGGCTACTATATGGCTACAAGGGGCTACTATCTGGTTACAGGGGGCTACTATATGGCTACAGGGGCTACTACATGGCTACAGGGGGCTACTACATGGCTACAAGGGGCTACTATCTGGCTACAGGAGGCTATTACATGACTACAGGGGCTACTACATGGCTACAGGGGCTACTATCTGGCTACAGGGGACTACTGACTGGCTACAGGGGCTACTATCTGGCTGCAGGTGGCTGCTACATGGCTACAGGGGCTACTATTTGGTTACAGGAGGCTACTATATGGCTACAGGGGCTACTAAATGGATACAGGGGGCTACTATATGGTTAGAGGGGGCGACAACATGGCTACAGGGGCTACTATATGGCTATAGGGGGGCTACTATATGTCTACAGGAGGCTATTATATGGATACAGGGGCTACTACATGGCTACAAGGGGCTACTACATGGCTACATGGGCTGGTATCTGGCTACATGGGAGCAACTACATATTATCAGGGGCTACTTCATGGCTCCTGGGGTCTACTATCTGGCTAAAGGGAGATACTACCTGGCTACAGTGGGCTACTACCTAGGTACAGGGGACTAGTACATGGCTACATGAGGCTACGACCTGGCTACAGGGGCCACGACCTGGATACAGGGGGCTACTACATGGCTATCAGGGGGCAAATTACCTACCTATATAACTACATAATAGAGATCTATATTTCTACTTATTGGGGGCCTATATAACTACCAATCTACTTAATAGGGAACCAAGATACCTACCTATTGGGGGACCTATAAGTTTAACTACCTAATGGGGCGCTATACACCTACCTGATTGAGGACTACCTACCTAGCTTGGGGGTGTTTGGGACACAAGATGGTCATTATTACCGTTTGGGGCGCTATAGATGGGGAGTTTTTATAAAGGTAGGAATTGGTAGAGAAGTGCTGATAAATTTAGGAGTCTAAGATATTTGTTTTGTAAATTCTACAGTGAAGAGTCGTGGCTGGGAGAAGCCATCATGGCGTCTGGGAAAGATGGAGAAGAAGAAAAGAAAGAGAACAACTCTTCAGAGATGTCTCCTATGAGTCCCTGGATGAAATTTTATGTAATCACTTATATGTCTGCAGAGCCTGTGTACAGATGGTATCCAGGGCTGGGACAAGGTATTCTGGTGCCCTAGGCAAATAAGGCATGTAGCGCCCCCAAACCACCCCACCCCACCCAATGTAAAGTTAAGCTCACTCCATACCTCCTTGCGCCCCCTTCCTGCCTGGGGTGAAGTGGAGCCTTAGGTGGTCGCCTACCTTTGCCTACCCATCGTCCCGGCCTTGCTGGTATCCATCTCTGTATGGTCACTCTATGCCAGTAATATTGGTTGTAGTATAATGGTTTGTATTCAGTAAAGGTATTGTGCATTATTCAGTCACTATATGGTGATACGTGGTCACTGTGTAGCGGTAACTATGTGGTGGTTATATGTGGCCTTAGTAGCATATTGGTACTATTAGCCTGGGATTCTGGTTTTGTGTAGCAGTGTTATTTGGTAACTATATGACTATTTTAGTAGTTTTATAGGTAGCACATTATGTTAAAGCTTTTTGTATATTTTAGAGGAAATTTCTTCACCCCTCCCTGAGTGCAATTTAGCCTAGGAACGGCCCTGCTATATGGGCCCCATATAGGTAGGCAGGCAGAGTTTAGGGGGATTATAGAGGGTCATATAGGTAGGAAGGCAGGGTTTAACTGGGTTATAAGGGCCATATAGGTAGGCAGACAGGGTTTAGGTAGATATAGGGGCCCATATAAGTAGATAGATATGGTTTAGAGGGTTTATAGGGGCCATGTAGATAGGCAGGCAGGGTTTAGGTAGCTATAGGGGCCCCATATAGGTAGGCAGAGCTTAGACAGGCTTTATTAATGTTAAAAAAAATAAGAAATTACTTACCTCTCTCTATGCTTCCATGATGTGACGCTTTCCTGGCCAGTCTCTATGCTCGGCATGGGAGGCCTGATGATGTGACGTCATTGCGCCACCCATGTCAGCACTGTCTAGGCTTAAGGCCTAGGGCATTAGGCTTGTCAGGGATAATTGCAGAGTGGGCAGTCCTGCCTTTGATCACTCAAGACAGAGGGCCCGGGCCTTCAGAGGCAGGATGCGCAGGGCCCCGCGGCTCTGTCCTTCCAGCAGTGAACTGTTATGTTCATTGCCGGTAGGCGCAGGAGCGGAACTACCGGGGTGGCAGAAGCATTAGCAGGCCCAGGCCCCAGCTGCTACGTCTGCTACCCCGGTAGTTATGCCCCCACAAGTGCTGCCCTCCTCATTCTCATGCCCAGTCAGCTCACAGCCAACCATGCCACTAGACTTTGCTTTGCAGGAACACCCCTTTAAGTTGTGAGACATTAATTACTACAGTAAATGATGTCCAAAGTATAGTAACCAATATCTTTGTATTTCAGTTAAAGGTGTTTTCTCACCATGTTGTTTAACTATAAATATGTAGGAAAAGATAAATAAAGTCTAATACCTAATATATTCCTGTTCTGATTTTGCTTTGCTCAGGAGCTAAAGGAAAATGTATCTCCTGCTTGTGTACATACATTTCTTTAGGTTACTGACCACCTTTCTCTGCTCTCATTACGCCAAATGCACTGACTCACTCCCTGCTGAGTGTTAGCTGCAAGTCAGGAACTTGTTCATCTATGATACTGATATGCTTTAACCCTTTAAAACTCTGTAACCTTGAGCACTACAATTTACAAACCTCCTGCACTCATGTCTCTGTAACAGACTCAGCTAGTAATAGTAGAGCTGATATGTCAATCACTGCTGTAGAATCACCCACAGCCTGACTGGGAAGTGTAAGTCTGAAGCTGGATGGTGAAACAGCATGATGGAAACACTCCTTTACTTTGGCTGGAATGCGGTAGTCCTTCTCACTACTTTTAGAAATATCTTAACTATTTCAACGACATAACAGTGCTTCCTACAATGAAGCACTCCTAGCTGTATAGTAGATGGGAAGACCCAGCAGTAAAGCAAATGTCGAGCGTGATTCTGTTCATTTTAAGAAGCAGCTGAATTATGTAACTAATTGCATTACTTTTTTATAACAATAGCAGGCATCTAACTATAAAATGAAAGTGTTATGTTGGAAATGTAGGCTAATAACTCCTTTAATTGCTTCTTGCCGCATTGATTCCTCAGTTTACGAAACTGTTGTGTCCCAGATTTCAAGACAGGTTTTGTGGCACATAATCTCATAGAGGTGTGATATAAACAAGAGGATTGCACATATAGGTGTTTATAGCATAAAAAGATTCAATACCAACACTGTTTCAAGCTAGTTTATGTATCATTAACTATTTAGCTGCCCAGTGCATCTGTGTTGCTTTAAATGCTGTCCTATAGATTAACTTCATTTTCTATTCTGGTTTTGATATGACTATGAAGCATTACTGTTCAAAGCATGGAAATAAAGGCTCAAATCCACATTTGGCATACTTGCCAATTCTCTTACAGGTGCCCCCATTACAGCAGTCACCACTAAATGTCTCTGTTCGGCCTTCCACTCCCAGTAATAGCCATAGACCAGAGGTATCAGACTCATTTTCACCGTGGGCCACATTAGCATTATGGTCAGTGTCGGACTGGGGTGCCAATGGTCCAACAGTGGAGTTGATTCTTGGGGCTCACTAGTGGAGTTATGCTTGGGACCCACCAGTGGAGTTGATTCTTGGGAGTTACCAGTGAAGCTGATTCTTGGGGCCCACCAGTGCAGTTGATTCTTGAGGCCCACCAGTGGAGTTATGCTTGGGACCCACCAGTGGAGTTGATTCTTGGGAGACAGCAGTGGAGTTGATTCTTGAGGCCCACCAGTGGAATTGATTCTTGGGAGACAGCAGTGGAGTTGATTCTTGAGGCCCACCAGTGGAATTGATTCTTGGGAGACAGCAGTGGAGTTGATTCTTGAGGCCCACCAGTGGAATTGATTCTTGGGAGACAGCAGTGGAGTTGATTCTTGAGGCCCACCAGTGAAATTGAGTCTTGGGAGACAGCAGTGGAGTTGATTCTTGAGGCCCACCAGTGGAATTGATTCTTGGGAGACAGCAGTGGCGTTGATTCTTGAGGCCCACCAGTGGAATTGATTCTTGGGAGACAGCAGTGGAGTTGATTCTTCTGTCCCCATGTGCTAATGTGCAAGACTGCACATGACTCTTGTTTCTTGCCTTCTGCCTCTTTTTCACTGCCTTTTCCTTTAGAAGGGGCCAATGTGACCCATAGGGGTGTTTATGTACTCCTTTGTGGGCCGGTCCGAACCTGATTACGGTTACCCTCAAAGGGCCGAAAGTTACTGTAAGACTGTATAAAATGTAGCTACTAGAGTCGTTTCAGGACACATTCAATTAATTGCACGCTTTGTGTTTGACACCTGTGCCATAAACAATGACCTTATGCCAAAAGGTGTCAGAACATTGTCTGTGACACTAAGGGGAGTGAAGGAAAGTGCAGGAGACATAGTATGTGACTACTTGACCAGGGCATTAGTGCCTTCAGCAAGTAGACTGTACACCAATGATAGTTATTTTATAATCCACTGCTGACAATTTGTCCCAATTCTGTTGATTTCACCTCTTATTTACTGTGAAGGGGGAGAAGGCGCACAAGGTCAATGCACCTGTCAAGTGGGTATTCTATGGTGGGGAAATGAGAGTTAAAGCAAGAAAACGATGCTCAGTTACAAATCACAAAATCATAAAAGTCACAGATTCTGGAATGGCTGGAAAATTCCCTAGGTTCACTACATACAGTTCCTGTGCTTTCCCTGCAGAAAGTGTACAGATGCTGACATTGGCTGTGATGGCGTCCATAGGCAAAGTGGAAAGCATCAATGGGGAGGAGGGAGTATGTAAACATCTGGTCTGAGGTCTATAGAGGGATAATGTGGGGTCTGGTCTGTGGTCTTCAAATGGGGAGGATGTCTCTAAGTAGGGAAGTATGGTCTTAGGTGTGTAGTTTTTTTTTTGGGGGGGGGGGGGGTGGTTTAAGGTTTATGACATCTTTAGTTCGGGGTTTTATGGGTCTATATTTTTTAGGCAATCAAGGGTAGTTAATATAGTTTTTTACATGGGTGGACTGTATTTTATTATGGACCCCCCCCCCCTCCCTCGTGCCCATCCATTAAAATTGCTTTGTTGTTTACCTCTGTAAAGCATTATGCTTGCAAAAGATACTCTAGAGTATCGTAATGTGTCTTACTTAATTAAATATTGTTATACTGTGTTGCGGTAAGTATTCAGTTCTGAAAACATGGCAGAGATGAAGATGCCACTGGTATAGAGGATAACTGAGACTGCTGACTTGGCCTATTGACTTTGTGTGGAGCTGTGGCTGTGGAGAAGCCTGCTATGACTACTGATTAGGATGTGGAGAGTGTGAGCTGCATGATTCCTAACACTGACTTTGAGAACCAGCAAGGAAGATGGAAGACTATTGATACATCAGTAGAATGTCAGAGACGTTTGTACCATCTGTGACAACAGTGACATCTGTGACAGCGTGTAACATCAGCGTCCTCAAAGTGGTCAGCGCTGGTACAGTGCTGTTCTGCAGAGAATTGCACTTGGAAGCAGGGTATGCTAAAACAAGAGAGGTAAGTGCTAAGCCCCAAAGCCAAGAAACAGTCTTTGTTAAAGTGTGTGACATGTCAGAAGTGTCAGAGCTGTGTTTATTGTTGCATACAACATAAAATAATGGTAAAGGTAGAGACCATAACAGAAATCTGATTAATTTATCTTAGTGTACATCACACCTTTCCTTTTATTTATTGGCACATAAAAATGGTAGGGTAATAGTGGGGTGAGTCTTGAATTGATTTTCCAGCCATCTTGTTTGCTAGCATTGCAGTCTATTTGGAGAGAGCGACTTTGCAGAACTTAACACTGAGACAGAGAACTGAGCTAAATCTTAGTCAAGAACTACTATCCATAAACGGCACATGGCACACAGGTTCACAACATATGGCCCATTGGGGCACATGAGGCCCTCTGTACTCCTCTGTGCAACCCCCAAGAATCATGCATTGTCTCTGTCCTCATACTTCTAAAAGGAATATGTATCTCTTTACAGCTGCATTTAACTGATGTTACTGTTATGGTGGGTGCTGTATGACTCTCAGTGTTATGATGAACTGTATGGCTGACATTACGGGGCTGTATGAGCTACTTAAATGAACAATTCAGTAAAAATCTGTTTTTGTATTATCTTTGGATTTCTTCCTCAAATGAGTTTTTATTTCTGATTCAATCATGGCAGATCCACAAGATCTACCATAAATATGTCTGGTAGGTTCAAGGCTCTAAAGAGGAGGAGATGTATTGTAGATATTGGAAATGAAACGTGCATTGTTATCTCTAGTTATAATTGTGAAACAGTCACTTCTGTAACCCCCAAGCTACAATGAAAATAGGCTCCTCAAATCTTTTCTAGAGTACCAAGCAAGGGACCCCCATTCTGATCTCTGGTAACCCCTAAAGTGGAGTCGAGACCTGTAGTCATTTGGGGTATTTACAACTAAAGTGTCATAAAGGTCTCAGATTGGGAATACCCCTCTTAGATTTACTGAGACCATTGGAAGAGGTACAAAATGACACTGTGGTGCTTGAAGCAGAAAATGTTGTGCACCCCTGGTCCATGACACATGTGACTAGAAATAACATAAAGTCAATAGGCAGGACTAGTCCTTTTACACTACACTACTAACAAACCTACTATATTATCGGAGCCATCACAGTACTTGAACATAAGCACTCTGCTACATCTGTACTGTAGGTGGTTAGTGCTATACTCTCCTATTTACAGACCTGTACTTCAGTTAATCTGTACCATCGATCATATTGTGAGCAGTTTGTTGCTACATTTTGCTGTTTTACAAACAAAAAGCGCCGATCAGATTCTGCTTGGTTTTGGAGGCACAGAGGCATTAAATCAGTGTTGGTAATTGAACATGCTGCTGCTTTTAATTTATTCTACTATCCATCGTGTAGCCACTCATCTGTGCCTGCGCTCTCCTATTTTACACATGTAGACTCCTCTCGAGAAGAGTTGAGTTGATCTCCCAGGTATAGAATATAAATATTAAACATGATATTGACTTAGGCAAGAAACTCATGGTAGAAAAGGTCTGATCATTTGCGTTGTGGCATACAAATGAAATGTGCATTTTGTATGTTTCCAGCTTGAGATGTTGAGTGTGCATGCAGGTTTTGCAGGGACGGTGCACTTGTTCGTTTGAAGTGTACATATAGTCTATATTTTGAGTCTTTCTTAGACTGTTCACAACTGTATCAGGAATTCCATTAGGAGCCTTCAGTCATAAATTTTGGACAACATAGTGGCAAATGCACAATTTTTTTAATCTTTTATACAATTTTGCCCCGATTAAAACCCCAAGATACCCCAAAAAATTTTTTAATGAGGTCCTCTTGGAAACACTAGTATCAATCATCTTTAAAACCCGCCCCCACCCTCAAATTTTTCAGTACCCGGGCCCTAGGACAAGGAAAAAGGGGGGTTTTCATTTTTCCCCTTTAAAGGTTTGCAGGGATTAATTTGGGTTAAATAAATGATTTACCCTTTTCTTTTAAATTTCCCCCCCGTTGGGCAGGGGGCCCCAGGACTTTTTCTTTTTTACAGGGGTTTCAGCAGTGGGCTGCCGTTTTTTACTTAACACCATTGGAGAACTGGCTAAACCCGAGAAACAGGGAAGGTTACTTATTTACTGCTTTCATTAACCTTTTTGATGGCACAAATTTGGGGTCAAATTTTGGGAAATTTTTTACTCCCTTTGGGTATGTTACAAGGTAAAAAAAGGGGCTATTTCGGCCAATTTTTAGGCCCAAAAACTGTCTCAAAACGGCCGAGATTTTTCCCAATAATTACGGGGAATCCACAGTTCCATAGAGAACTAGGATTAAAGCCCACCTCCCCCACCGGGAAAAAAATTTCCCGCGGGGGATAATGACATTTCAAAATTTCTAGCGGGGAATACGCACCCGCTATAATGGGAAAGTCTAAAGGGGGCCCGCGGGGTCCCGAAGTCCCGGCGTAATTACCCCCGCAATTATGCCCTGTTAACATACCTTTTAGCTTTAAACACCACAAAAATTTCCCAAAACTTTTTAAATTACTGACCCTATAAACAATTACATAAATCCCTTTTTTTGGGAAATTTTGCGGTTTGGGAAAATAAAAAAAAAAACCTAAAAATAACCAATTTTAAGATTTTACATTTGGGTTGGGGGGCCTTAAAAATTTAAATAGGAGCCACCTTAAAAAGGGGAAAATTTTTGCTGTGGCTTCATGACCCTTGTTTAATCAAAAATTTCCCCCGGGAAAATTCCCCACCGGGATGTCCACTTTGGTTTTCCCGAGCCCCAAAAGAACCCCAGGGCTTTAAAAACCCTTGTACAGGGTTTTGGACTTTTTCTGGGTTTCCTAAAACCCCCCGAATTTTTTTTATTTAATAAAGTTTATTTGGGAACCAAATGCAAATACATACATCACAATGAGGAAGCAAGGGGTCGGGGAAAAATACATTACACAATAAAGCATACATACAATTTTAAATTTAACAAAACAATACAAAAACAATACCCTATTCCTAAACCCCAGGACTTAAAAAAAAATCCCATGCTAATCCCATATCTAGGGATTAGAAAGCCCCCGCAATAGTACACTATTTTTCTATGAACATATTTTTAATTTTAAAAACCCTAAAATACGTAACTGGCTTTAGACCCCGTGTGGGAAAAAAATTTTTGGGAAATGGGAGGGGGATATGGTAGGGAAAGGTTTTGGGAAATTTCAAAAGGCCCGAAGCTTTATTAAAAAAGATAAGCACAGTTTGACCCGAAGGGAAAATTGGGGGGAAAGGACAATTTTTAAGCAAAAAAAAGCAAAAACAAAACAAATAAGCAATACACAAAAAGCATTAAAGATCTCGTCTCCCTTGCAGATCATCCAAGGGTGGTTTTGTCTCCCGGGCTGGGTGGAAAATTTTGCCGGGGCCCACAAACTTGCACCGACATCTTCTCTCTGTCAGGGTAAGGCGGGTTCCCGGAGATCCCTAGGGGCGTCCTTTAAAGCAGTTCATTTAAACGCCAGGGCCCCCTTTGGGTGGGGCCCCAACGTTTGTAAACCCCCGAAAAAGCCCATAAAGCACGGACGGTGCTTTATAAGTTTTTCCGGGTACGGAGTCCCCTTTAAATTCGGCTGTAGCAAAACCAACAAAAAGCTGAGCAAAGGGCATTTTCCCCCAAAAAAAGGAGTGCGGGCTTCCCCCCACAAAAAGGGCACCGCGGGGAATACCCTGTTTTTACTCAGGTTTCCCCATGCATGAAGGACCGTAGGGGCAGACCCCCTTTTATAGCCATCCACCACAGTTCCCTTTGTTCCTTTTGGGGATTTCCGCAAGAAAAACCCAAATTTTCCCAAAAGTTGAGCGGGTTTGTCCCCCCGCCAAAAACCGGGTTTTGTTTTCCAACCCGGGTTTTTGGCCCCTGATGAACTTGTTGGGGGTTACCTTGGATTTCCCAAATCGGGCTTCAACCCCTCCAGATGGTGCTCACTCATGATATCCGGTCGGTGGACGTCCAAATAGAACCATGGTGTCTACCCCAGTTGTAAGGGAAGGAGCTATCCACTGATCCACCCAGGCCACACAAAGGGGCAGGATGGAAAAGCGGGGAGGAAACGGATCTGCCGCTGTAGCCCTCTTCTGGACGATGGTGCGCGCGGATGCAATCGCAACAAAAGAAAAGCCTCTGAATGGTAGGGGATATCGGGGATGCCTTTCCCACCTTTGAGGGCGATCCTTGTAGTGAGGCTCGCTTGACTCGATTTCATCTTCGTGGCACCCAGTTGAAGTAGAAACAGGGCCTGGTTATGGCGCCGACACACAGTGGCGAGCGAGGTGGGCCAGGCGCCTGCGAGTCTGTAGAGAAGAACCGGCAGGATCTCGCTTACGCAGAACCAATGCTTTTCCTTCCTAGGTGGAGCCTACTGAGACTCCTCCAAAGACCGAACCGTTTGATTGGACTTTAACAAGCGCTTCCTGCCAAGACTTTAGGGCCGCTCATTCCTTGCCGAACAGACTCCCAGGATCTTGATGAAATCCGGTTGCACTGAAAAAGGGGAGAAAAGGGGCGGGGAACGACAGCTGCCAATTTACGAGATCATGGCTTCCGACTTCCGCAGTTGACCATTTGCAACTGAAGCCTTGCCCGAAAACTCCTGCAGGTCTGGACGTGAGCGCCGTCAACCGATCGCTGTCGGCGGAGAAGACCGTCACGTCCGTCCATGTAGAGGAGCATTGAATGCGTAGCGTGCTGGGTCCCGGGCGGCGATCCCTTGATCTCTCCATTTCTGGCGGATAGGCCTGGCGCAAGAGATTTATGCATCACACAAAAAGGAGGAGGTGAAAGAGGACAAGCCTTGTCTGACCCCGAGACAAGATTGGGGAGGGGGTCAGTCTTCCTGCCGTTTCACCAGCACCGAGCTGAATATGTCACAATACTTCAGGTTAATGACAGAGCAGAACATATCGCGAACCAAGCTTGCGCAAAGCCTTACCCATGAAGACGTGGGAGGACTCGGTCGAAAGGCCTTCTCCTGATCCAGGTTGAACCAGGGTCGCGGGGTGTGCGCAGGCTAGGGATTTGTAGTGGACAGTGTCCTCACCAGAGCGGGCTATCCGCGAATCCTGCGACCAGGAAACGCCGCAGGTTGGTCGGGTTTATGACCCGTCCCTGATGACAGATTTTAGCCTATTTCGCCCATTACCTTTGCCAGGATCTTGTAGTCGAAAGTTGAGCAGGGAAATAGGGTGCTGTTCTTGAGTTCGCACCTCTCTCCTTGCGGCTTAAACAAATGGTTATCATTGCCTCTCCTCAGCGATAGAGGCATTCTTGCTTCCGCGCCATCTCGCTATAGACTCAGCAGGTCGGGAAGTCAGGCACCCAGCGCGACGGTAAATGTTCGGATGGGAGACCAGCGCTGACCGGCGTCTGGCCGTTTAAGGATTTGCGGCAGAGAAACAGCTCCTCTACCGTGATGAAGGGGCATAAGGGCGGCAAGGCACCTGCGGAATAAGAGTTGTTAGCGATACCTGCAGGAACTTTTTCCGCTATGTGTCATCTGTCGGTTTGGGGGCGTAGAGGTTCCGATAGATGTCCGAGACGACCCCCATCACTTCCTCCTTACCGTTCTCATTGTTCGGTCTCATCTCCTCAGCTCGTTCAGAGGTGTGTGTCCGCGGTGGATCTTCCTGAAGATGAAAGAGTTACATTCTCACCTTTCTCTCGGTGCTGCCACTTGGAGCGAAGAGGATTTGCGGGATTCTCCTTAAAGTGCCTTTCCAGGCCTTCTTGGCCTCCCTCCAGGCTCTTCCCCGACATCCCAGCCGCACCGCTGGAGGGTCCTGCAGGGACAGCAGCTCTCGTTTGCATTGCTCTGAAGGCCTCTTCCTGTCGCAGCCTGCTTGGCGGCCTTTCCACTGATAGAAAGCTTCGAAACTCCCTAACAAACTCCCACCAGTCGCACCAGGTTAGAGAAGAATATCTTGTTCATTCCTCCAGACCCAGATAGGCGTCTCTAAGTTCCGTCGATCAGTCTTCCCCTATCCAAACAGGGAGAGTTCAGCTTCCAGGATCCGGGCCACGGCGGGAAGCCGTTTCCCAGGAACCGCCCTGGAAGTGAATGGCCCTTGTGTGGAGAGAAGCAAGGGACATAGAGAACCTAACCTTGCCTGGACCGCTCTCGAGATGGAAGACAAAGTCGATCCTCGAGCGTTAGAGAGCCGTCGGACGGCTCCACGAATAGTTCAGAAGCATGTCTGCCCCCATACAGCCATACATCTCTAAGGAAGCCTCGGTTGTCATCTCTTATTAAGCAGTTTGGACGTGACATCGAGTTTAGTTGAAGGTGCTCTGAATCCTGCCGTCTCCTCTATGAGGACAGATGAAAACGCCGGCATCACATCGCTTGGTGGTAGCAAGCTGAGCCGCAGTACCTGGGAAGCTCCAGGCGCGGTGGCCCTTGTTCGGGGGAGCGTACACGTTTGATGTAAACCGACCGGTTCACGGCCCAGGTTGCGGTTCTACGACACGAAGCTGCCGCAGACGAGTCAGGACCATGTCAAGCAGGAGGTTGGTTAAAGTGGGGATTAGATCAGGAAATGGGGAGTGGTCGGGAGAGGTAAAGTGTGAACCCGCTCCCCCTGAACAAGATGGCACCCCTGCGGATTGCAGTCGCACCGCCCAGACCAGAAGGAAGGACGTGAACCAACGCCTACAGAATGATGGCGGTAAGTCCCGCACGGACACCAAAGAAACTTCCTGTAAAAAGTAACATCGGCTAGCTGCTGGAAAGAAAGGTTAAGTACTGTCTGGCATCTAGACCTCTCTCTAATGCTCCTGACCATTTATGCTAAAGAGTGAAAATTTAGCCGATGTTGGAGAAAAGGGATTGGTTGGACCATTACATTACCACCTTATCCGATGAAACCAGTCGGGCGTGTCCTCTCTTTGCGTATTATACCGACCTTCTATGGCACTCAGAGGAATCGTCCAGTGTGGGCTTCCGCGTTAGGCTCGTTGTTGGGGGGCTTCCAGGACCTCGATTAGGTCCTCAGTCGCTCTCCTCCGCCCCGTCGTCGGTGAGAGTCTTCCACCATTGCACTAACTGTTCCCTCTATCGGCGCGGGTCTGGGAGTTGCTCCAACTCCACGATAATCTTTTTGCTGGTGTCAGGGGCGGCGGCCGTTCCTCAATCTGCAGGCTTTCCTCTTCTTCACTACTGTACCTGGGGGCAGAAGTCGGGGGAAATTCTCCAGGAAGAGGGTGGGGCGGCGAGGCTGGAGGGGCCTTAGCCAGGGGGGAGGGAGGAGAGGCGGGGGGAGCGGGGGAGGAATACCTCGGAGATCGGGGGGAGGGTGAGGCAAACCTCCGAGGGGGAGGGCGCGGGCAGGGTGGGGGGACCTCTTCGCTTCTTACTGTGTTCTTGGGCTGGGAGGTGCCGGGCGCAACCTTGGCGGGGGCCGGGCTTAGGACCCGTTCTAGCCGGGGGCCTGTGCAGCTACCTTGGCCTCAGACCTGTTCCCTTTCGGACAAAATCCCTGTAACGGTGAAGAGACTAGCCGCAGAGGTTACAGGATATGGCGGGGGTGGGACTATTCTTGGTCTCGTGTGTCCCGTGGACCCGTGGGCAGTTCTGGCAGGGAGTCTCCTTGCAGTCCCTGCTCTATTCGCCCTTGCAAACCGACCTCCGAAGGTCTAGGGTCGTCGGGATTAGGAATATAATGGCCAGAAGAAGGATCCCAATTAGAACTGTGGGGCAAGTGCAAAAACACCTTCCCAGAGTCTCTGTCCTTGTGTATAGGCACCAGCACAGACCATCTGCCTGTCCAAAAGCCCATACGTTGAGGATCGGGTGGTTCATCACCATATAACAGTACCGCGAGGGGAAGAGTCGAGTTATCTTTGGTGGTATCTGCAGGGTTACGCAAGGAGACAGTTACCGCCTTCTCCTCTTTCTGCATGGGGCAGCTCCCACGAAACGATTGAGAAGGGCGAATCGGTCGGCGTTCTTGACGGTCCTTCCAGTACCTTCTGCAAAGCGTAGATGGAAGCAAATGTTACATAGAAAGTAACGGTAACAAAAGCCCGCTGGACGGCTATGGGTTTCGCCCGATTGAAGCCCTGGTCCACAATCATCTTTTTTTTTTACAAAAACGTCCGCAGACATGTCGGGTTATCCTACCATCCACCTCTCGAAGTTTCACGCCACCGTTGTCATCCACGGTTCCAGTTTAGAAGCTCCAGTGGCTGGGGTTCGGTTGCTTCGACTGAGAAGGTTTCAGGGAGGCAAGAATGGAGGGACTGGTTGCAGCCGAAGCTGCATGGTGGGACTTACAATCGGTGGTGGAGGGCTGGATTCCTTTGTCCTGGGCGCACGGTTCCGGGGGAGGTGCGGCTGCGATGGGCTTCGGTCCGACCCGTCTGGGTTCACTCCGACTTCTTTTGTGGCTTGTGAGGAGCCATGGATCCTCTAGCAAAGACCTACAAAGGGAAAAAAGCCAACAAAATTTTTCTGTGGGGGCTACTGCCGGGGGGCAGGGTCTCATGTCGTCGCGAGGGGTGGCATAGATTTCCCGGGGGGAGCTTTCTCTGCAAGCAGAAACAAGGGGGTCGTCGAAAAGCTCCTCAGCGATAGGGGCGAGGCTGTCCCGGCGTCGGGGTGCTAGAAGATCCGGGGTCTTCTTGGGGGGCCTCGAACTAAGTAAGGGGGTGCTCTGGAAAGCCCGGGGGGATCCTTAAAGCAAGGGGTCTCCTGGAAGCATAGGGGTTGTCCGCGAAGCAAGGGGTTCTCCTGGTGCCGGGGGAATCCTCAAACGATGTTAGGGGGGCGCCCTCAAGGAGCCGGGGTTCCTCCTCCTCCACGATGCAGGGGTCCTGTAGTTCTTCGGGGTGCTGTCGTTGTCTCCTCCTCCTCTACTGCGGGGTCTCCTGGAAGTCGTCCTCGGTGATCGCTGGAACCGGGATTCTTCCGCCGTGTGGTTCAGCTCAGTTCAGATCCTCAAGCTGTCAGATCCTATTCTTAAAAGAACAGCTCTACACTTAATCTGAGCCAAGAGGCCGAGAAGCTGACTGGTGAAACTGGCAGGTGGAAGCGAAACAAACAAACCAAAGATAAATACCAGGTAATTAAAGTCTATATAAAAGCCGAGGGGAATCCTAACATGTAAACAGGAATAATGTTGATTAAAATAACTAGGAAGGGAAGATCTCTCCGAAGGAGAGCATCGAACGAACGGCTTGTAGAGTTTTTGTTTTGCCTTTTCGCCCTTCTACTTTGCATCTGCATATCAAAAGGCTTCATGGGAAAAGGGGCTGAGCGCTCTCTGTTTGGTTGAAACAAATCCTCAAATCTGCTTTGTCCCACCGGGCTATGGAGAAAGCAAAAAGGATTTTTTAGCCTAAGCCAGTATCTCTCATCTTACAGACAACGCTTGTTTCGGGATTTTTGTCCCTTCTTCAGTGCGCGTAGAGAAGATACTGGCTGCTGTGTAGGGAAGGGCACTCGGGGAAGTCAGGAAGGGAGATCTCTCCTTAAGGAGAGCACCGAACGAACGGCTTGTAGAGGTTTTGTTTTGCCTTTTCGCCATTTCTTAGCTCTGCATATCACAAGGCATTTGGGAACAGGGGCTGAGAAGCCCCAGCGCCCTCTGTTGGTTGTAACAAATCTCATTTGCTTTGAGTCCACCGTGTGTCTTGAGAAAAGTCAAATAAGGATTTTTTAGCAAGCCAGTAGACTCTATCTACAGGACCGCGCTGTTTCGGGATTTTTGTCCTCTTCAGTGCAGTGTAGAGAAGATACGGGCTGCTGTGTGGGAGCAACGGGTTAGCTCGGAAGGGAGATCTTTCCTTAAGGAGAGCACCGAGAACGAACGGCTGTAGTATGAGTTTTGTGTTTGCCTTTCGCCCTCTACTTAGCATCTGCATATCACAAGGCAATATGGGAAAGGGGCTGAGAAGCCCCACAGCGCCCTCTGTTGTAGTAAAAATCTCAATTTGCTTTTGCCCACCGAGTCTTGAGAAAGCAAAAGTTTTTTAGCCAAGCCAGTATTCTCTCATCTTCAGGATCAACGCTGGTTTGGGATTTATGTCCTCTTCAGTGCAGAGTAAGAGAAGATACTGGCTGGCTGTTGTGGGATGGAATCGGGTAGTAAGGAGGGAGATGTCTACTGCGTTAAGGAGAGCATTACGCCGATACGAACGGCTTGTAGTGTTTGTTTTGCCTTTTCGCCCTCTACCTTAGCATTGATATCACAAGGCATATCACACCTCCTTAAGGAGAGATCTTCCCTTCCTGAGCAAAAACTCGTGACTTCCACACAGCCAGCCAGTATCTTCTCTACTCTGCACTGAAGAGGACAAAAAATCCCGAAACAGCGTTTGTCTGTAGAGAGGAGATACTGACTTGGCTAAAAAATCCATTGTTGCTTTTCCAAGCTCGGTGGGTCAATAAGCAAATTTGAGGATTTGTTACAACCAACAGAGAGCGCTGTGGGGTTTCACCCTTTCCCATAATGCCTTGTGATATGGCAGATGCATAAATGTAGAGGCGAAAAGCAAAACAAAAATCTAACAAGCCGTTCGTTCGCGTGCTCTCTAAGGAGAGATCTTCCCTTCTGAGCTACCGTTGCTCCTCCACACAGCAGCAAGTATCTTCTCTACTCTGGCATGAAGAGGGACAAAAACCCGAAACAGTGTTGTCTGTAGATGGAGATACTGGCTTGGCTTAAAAAATCTTGTTGCTTTCTCAAGACTCGTGGTCAAAAGCAAATTGAGGATATGTTACAACAATCAGAGTCGCTGTGGGCATTTCAGCCCTTTCCCCTTATGCATGTATGAATAAATAACTAGGGGACAGCACAAAGTAGCAAGATAGCAAGCAAGAGGAGAGTCAGGCAGTCCAAGATCAAATGTAATAGGGAGCAGCAGGGGCTAATTCAGGAGGGACTGCAGATCATTGAAGGTCAACCCCAGTACAGTGCAGCAGGCATTAAATAAAGGACAGAAGTCAGACAGTAGCTGGGTCAAATCCACAGGCTCACGAGGTAGCATATAAGGCACAACTGACAAAGAGGAATTGGCAGAGCTGATTCAAATAGAGCATCAGGCTATGAATAGACTGCCAAGCATAGACCTGCAACTTTGTTTGTTGGGCAGAGCCCCGAGATTCACTGTATGCGGTGCATCATGTATACATGACCACCCAGTCCCTCTATTGGCACTCAATCGAACCAGCACAGCAGTGAATGGAAGAAATCTCAGGCCCATAGACAGGTAAGTATGTTACAGTTACATGGTGACTAATTGAAAAATAGCTCTTCAGGTCATACATGGACCACTTAAAGGGGTTTTGCCACTAAGTAAAACTGACGTGGGAAGTTTGGAAATTAAATAAGAAACATTTTCATCATTCATCATTATTAAAAATTCTGCACCATTATTGTTTTAGCTGCTCCCTTAGTGATCCATTGTTTACAGCTCGTCTCCAGGGGATATGACCAGGGCTGAGAGCTCCTCAGTCCTGGTCGCACATGCTCAGACATCACCTCTCCTCTCAGGCAGCTCAGTTTTTTCGCCCCCCAGGTGCTATATTCTACTCCTCCTCTGTTCCTTAGTAAAAAGTCAAACAGGAAAAATAAAAAAAAATAAACCACAATAGGTCGTCATTGAAAAAGGAAAAAAAAAAATCCACGGGTTTAATTCCGCAGGATTTGAACCAAGGCCCCCTTGTGCTGTAAAGCAAAAATTTACCTCTGAGCTACAGGTGTTACTTGCAACCTACACATAAATGACTTTCTTTGACTAAGGAGGAAAGGATGGGGAGTTACCTCTGGTCACAGATTGCAATTCAAAAAAAATCAAACGCCCCCTTCTGAGCAACAGAGCTGAAGAGGGATGAGGGGTATGAAATTTGGATGGGGGCAAAACCCCTTTTAATTTCTTTTTGGAGGGAGTGACTTCCCAAAGTGTTTTGTCTTGTGCCCAAAAAAACGATTTCTGAGCAGAGAAACCCCTTTACAATGTCTATTTTCTCCAACAAGACACGTGGACAGGGTTGTCTTAGTGAGACAACTTCTTTAATATTAATGTATCCATCATTAGGCTGACAAAACTTTTTGACTCAAGACCACTAAATGTGTTTGCAGTATTTCTATGTATACATGACCCAGTATTGTCCTATATGGAATGGTAACATGCAGGTATACATACAAGAATAAAACTGGAGGATTATTGCTTTTTAATATCCGATGACATTTCAGATCCTGCACATCACGTAGACGACAATTACTTACCTGCATTTTCACCTTTACTTTAGACCCGGGGAAAAGTCACATGGAGATTCCCCGTTTTAATATGACTTGGGGGTGTGTTTTTTTTGATACATAACCAATGGAATATATCACACAATAGTTTTTATTAAAAGAAGATACCTACAGTATATTGAGGAATATAGAGATTACTGAGCTTTATGGGCAGGGATGAGATGATAGAATGTCATACTCAAGAATGGCACAATCTTAAATGCTAACAGAGGCATGATAACAATAAGGCCTTATAGCAACTCTCCACCACGAGCACCTTCAGCAACAAGTGAGATCAGGACAATAAGAGCTTGTGGTTATTTTGGACCTTAATCTGTCTCTTAAGTATTTTCCCTATTTCCTTGATTTATCAAAACTCCGACTTTCATTCGTCCATTCTTTTCATCTTGTAAGAGCCATAATCACTAATTATTCTGTCCTTTCTGAGTGGCATTGGGTCCCCTCATATGCATACCACTATAGTAACAGACATCATTTATCTTTTCTTCAACCAGCTTACCTCTTACATCTACACTGTGCAAAGAAGAATGACATGATGCCATGTCCCCTGTGCTTCATGAAATAACGATCAAACCCACATACAGCCTCCAAGCTTTTCAAAGATTTTATTCAATCTTCATATTCAGCATATATTTTCCTTTAAACGCTTTAACCTCTTCATTTTAAGAAATGTATAGAAAAACAGCATACAAATACGAATGAAGGTAAATACCTTACAAATGTGTTAAAACCATCAGGTAGTGAGGAGAAGCCTGGACAACCGGCCACGCCGCACACAGTCCGGGCTTCTTCTCACTACCTGATGGTTTTAACATATTTGTAAGGTATTTACCTTCATTTGTATTTGTATGCTGTTTTTCTATACATTTCTTAATGTGAAGATGTTAAAGCGTTAATATGAAGATTGAAAAAATTATTTGAAAAGCTTGGAGGCTGTATGCGGGTTGGATCGTTATTTCATGAAGCATAGACTTGAAATAGGGGGAGTGAGGCACCCTTTAAAACCAACCTTGTGTGCATACAAATACATTAATCAAGTGTTGAAGTGGTGTCCAGTGTAAAAGCCATTTTCCCTGTAGGCATATGCCCTGCCAGACCTCTAACTACACATCTGTGTTTTATTGGTTTAAAGGGGTATTTTTATCTCAGACATCTACAGCATATCAATAAGATAGGCCATAAATGTCTAAGAGGTCTGGCTCCAACCTCTGAGCCCTGCACCCTTCTTGAGAATGGAACCCTGAAAGATTGGAAGTTCCAAATACAGCTGACCTTGCCACTTGGCTGCTGTCAGAACTTCCACAGAACAGAATGGAGCGCACCGCACAAGCGTGACCTACTCTCCGTTGTACATTGAGAATTTCAGGGGCCTGTTCTCAGGGCATGCATGGGGGACACCTTTTGGACCTCTTAGATCCTATTGAAATGGCATAAAAATCTGAGTTGGGAATACCCCTTTAAAACAAACTTACCTTGTAAATTAAAAATGTTTCTCTAATTCAAGCAACTGACTAATAATTTCTGCAGTAAACTTGTATTTTTCTGAAATTCTCATGTTTTTACAGACAACCTGCAGCTGAAACAGTGTCAAGCCTTGAAAATCTTGCACCTCTGCCAACACCCTGCGAGCTTCAGTTTGATTTTTCCTTCCACGACACAAACTCGCAATAATCAAGAAAAATGTAGTGTACAAAAGAGGGTAGAATTAGCATATATAATACATAATCTTCATTAGCAGAGGGAGTTCCGTATTCAAGTTTCCAGAGATACACACAGAATATATTTGCGTTAAAGGTGAATGGAGCCACAGTGAATAATTACACAAAATAATTACACAATCCCTGCAGAACAGCTGTATTATCACACACCCGTCTCCCGTGCATGTTTTCCAACACCCACTGTTAACTATTGCCAAGCTATTTTACAATATATAAAACTGGAGGCAACATGTTAAACACTGAAGCCTAGAAATGGCTACGTCTAAAAAGCCTTTCCATGCATATTAATGGGGTTATTTCTGCAGCATGTGCAGGGTTGTTATAAACCCTATTAGCCCCTTCCCAGCATTTACATCATAATATCAGAAGGGAGATATGGAGTGGACTCATGAGCTGAGCCCACTTAATACACAGCAGATACCTGGCTGTTAGCACCTGCCTTTAGCAGTCAGGGCCAGAGGTGACACAGATCTCAGCAGTTTAACTTTTTTACTTAAATACCATATTAAGCGCAGTTATGCAAGAGGGGGCAAACTCCTTAGCCTCCTAAAGTGCCACTTTGCCCCCATTCCCCACCTGCAAGCAATCACAGGGTACCAACTGGTAGTCATGACTGACAATGAAGGCCTCCATTTTTACCATCTTACAGCTTCTGCTATGCGCTACACCCTAATACTAATGTATTATAGGAAACATATAATGTATTATAGTATACAAGCCATCTCACCCTCTAGTGGTCAAGTGCTCTACATGGACTAAAAATACAAGTAATAATAAAAAACATTTAAAACACTGACCTTTCCACATTTTGCAAATAAAAAGTCTACCCAGACGGTGGATCCGTAAAGACATATATATATATATATATATATATATATAATATATAAGTATTATATATTATGAATAAATATATATATAGTAGTGAACATTGACGGGCGGCATTGATGACGGAAGATATATTTCTCCTAGGATGCTCTCCTAGGTGGCTTTGGGGAGTAAGTGGAGCAATGCGTGTCACCGAGAGGCCTGGGCTCGGTGAAGGAGGGCCGACAGTTTAGGTGTCAGTAACACTATGTTACTGACACGGTCTGTAGTGTAGCGGCTCCAGTCCGCTTCGTCTGGGTCGTCCTTTCTGGAGTGGTCAAAGAGCCGGGTGGGTTGCCACTCCCACGCACCAGGTGAGGCTGGTGTCCAGCCTATCAAGCCTGGGTCTGCAGGCCTGTGCGCTGTCTGATATATACTCTGGGTCTCAGAGGACTGACCGTCCGTGAAGGAACCTGCTGTAATTGCACAAGCCGTGCCAAGAACTAGTCAGGGAATCCTGTGTTTAGTGAGAGCTCCTCCGAGCAGGTATTTATTTTCTGTTTGCCTGAAGCTAAAGGCTTGTTTTTGTTTGTGTTGTTTGCACCTGCTGAAATAAACCCGGGCAACGCCTGGATTTGAACTGTGAGTTGTATCCCTGTCTCTCTCTGCTGAAGCCCACGCTGCCTACCTGTTGCTGGTCCCCCTCACATATGGTGGAGGATGCGGGCAGCGGACGCAAAAGAGACACACACACGTTTGACAGACATTTGCTGAAATCCCATGTCCTGGGTAAAAGCTGCAGCAGTGTCAAAACCAGAGACTGCAAACATGGATGAACTGCTCAAACAGTTAATCCAGGCCAACTCCAGCCTACAACTGATGACTGCAAACCAGCAGAAGGTGCACGAGGAGGCCATGCGAGCTCAGGCTGAAACAAATGCCTTGTTGATAGAGGCCAATCGTCTCGCCTTGCAGGAGCAGCAGCACATTAACAGGCAGCTACAGGAGCAAGTCCAAGCTATGGCCCAAAATGTGCAGAGGACGTCAGGCTCCCTTCCCGCCACCCGTGCTGCTGTACAGACATCCTTGCAGAAGATGGCGCCCATGACGTTGAGGCCTATCTGGCCGTCTTTGAAAGGGTGGCCGAGCGTGAGAGTCTACCTGCGCCCCACTGGGCTGAAGTGTTGGCGCCTTTCCTGACTGGGGAACCACAGAAGGCATATTTCGAGCTCAGCGAGCAGGACGCCAAGGACTATGCCAAGTTAAAGGCTGAGATTCTGGCTCGCCTGGGTGTAAACACCAACGTGCGCTCCCGGCGGGTACACAATTGGACTTTCTCGGACCACCTGCCAGCCCGGTCGCAGATGTACGACCTGGTACACCTGGTGAAAAAGTGGCTACAGCCGGAGGAGTCGACGCCTGCGCGGATGGTGGAACTGGTCGTACTGGACAAGTTTATCCGGTCGCAGCCCCCATAGATCCAGTGCTGCGTGGGACAAGGGGACCCTAAAGATGCCGAACACCTCGTCAGCCTCGTCGAGAGGTAATAAAGCCACTGAGGACTTGCTACAAGCTGGGCCTTCTGGACGCTCCAACCCTGGGAACAGCAAACCGCCTGGGATGTCTGGTAAGGCGGTCCCATATCACAAGGGGGTGAGAAGTGTCCCAAGGGGAGGTGGCTTAGAGGGAGATCATACGGCAGAGAGGAGAGGTCCCAACTGGACAGTCCGTGCAAGGGCAGAGCCTCGTGGGGACTGAGGCCGCATGTTATGTTGGCGGTGTAGTGGGCCTGGGCATGTTGCTGTGAACTGTCCCCTTACCCTAGAGCCCATGGACTGTGATACGGCTAGACGGAGGTCTTTGTTTGCCTGGCCGGTATGCTCTGCAGAGACTGTATTGGAGACTGATCACCAGCTCTGTCAGATCAAGGTGAATGACTTTCCAGTGACAGCTCTACTGGACTCTGGAAGTCTAGTCACACTGGTAATGCCAGCCTGATTGACCCACATCCATCACGGGACGTGTTATCGGGGTCCTGTGCGTTCATGGGGACACCAAGGAGTATCCTACGGCTCTCATGAAACTAGAGACTCCTTGCGGACTGGCCTCTCATGAAGTGGGTGTGGTCCGATCCCTCATGCACATGGTGATTCTAGGGAGAGACTTTCTTTTATTCTAGGACTTGTGGCGGAAACATGTAACATCTACTGTAAGGTTAATAGTGATGTTAAGGTATGTCATGTTGACCCAGAACCTTTTGACCCTGATGCTATGACTCCAACAGTAGGGGTGACCACAGAGGGTTGTGATAATTTTCCCCTAGCAGTCCTGGCTGGTGAGCCTGAGGAGCAGGAGGAAGTGGCTGCCATGCCTGATTTAGATGTCTCGCGGGATAACTTCGGGACGGCCAAGCTTCGGGATCCCACCTTAGCAAAAGCTAGGGAAAATGTTAAGGTGGTAAATGGGGAGCCTCAGTACCCAGTGGCTGATACGGTGTATCCGCATATGGCAGTCACCCAAGACCTGTTGTACCAAGTTGACAAAGCCCCAGGGGGAGGTGGTGGAGCAACTAGTGGTACCACAGCCTTACCGGAGAATGGTCTTAGACCTCACCCATAAACATGTGTTGGGAGGGCACTTAGGTATGGAGAAGACCCAAGAGTGCATTCTCCAGAGGTTTTTCTGGCCCGGGGTGTACACTGATGTGAAGCGGTACTGTGAGTCCTGCCCAGAGTGTCAAGTGTCCGCTCCGATGCCCCATTTCCGGAGTCCTCTGGTGCTACAAACCCATCATCGAAATACCCTTTGAGAGGATTGCGATGGATCTAGTGGGCCCTCTAATAAAGTCTGCACGGGGCCATCAATATATACTGGTAGTGTTAGATTATGCCACCCGTTACCCGGAGGCTGTGTCTTTGCGGAACACTTCATCTAAAAATATCGCAAAAGAGCTGTTCCATATGTTTTCTCGTACCGGTATCCCAAAAGAGATCCTCACCAACCAAGGAACTCCCTTCATGTCCAGGGTCATGAAGGAATTGTGCAAGTTACTTAGCATTAAACATCTGCGCACGTCCGTATACCACCCTCAAACGGATGGACTTGTTGAACGATTCAACAAAACACTTAAAAGTATGCTAAAGAAGGTAGTCAGTAAGGATGGGAAGGACTGTCTGCTGCCATATTTGATGTTCTCAGTCAGGAAGTTTTCCCCAGTCCTCGACAGGGTTCTCCCCTTTTGAGTTAGTCTATGGAAGACGTCCACGGGGACTCCTTGATATAGCCAAGGAGACCTGGGAGCAAGAGTCCACTCCCTACAGGAGCGTAATCGAGCACATTTCCCTAATGCAAGACCGAATTGCAGCGGTTATGCCCATCGTTAGGGAACACTTACATCAGGCGCAAGAGGCCCAGAGGCGGGTATATAACAGGTCGGCCAAAGTGAGGAGCTTTAACCCTGGGGATCGGGTGCTAGTGCTTGTGCCCACTTTAGAGAGCAAGTTCCTGGCAAAGTGGCAAGGACCCTATGAAGTTGTGGAGAAAGTGGGGGAAGTAAATTACAAAGTGTACCAGCCCAGTAGACGTAAGCCAGAGCAACTGTACCATGTTAATTTACTTAAACCTTGGAAGGACCGAGAGACCTTGGCTGCAGTGAGCAACCCCCATAGTCTAGTCCCAGAGGTGTGTGTATCAGAGTCCCTGTCAAAGTCTCAGAAACAGGAAACCCGAGAATTCTTACAGAGGAACAAGGATGTGTTCTCGGAGATACCAGGGAGGACTAATGTCATAAAACATGACATTGTCACTGACCCAGGTGTAAGGGTTCATTTGAAACCTACTGGGTTCCAGAGGCTCGCAGACGGGCCATATCTGAGGAGGTCAAGAAGATGTTAGACCTCTGTAATGATTTCCGAAAGCTTAATGAAGTCTCAAGGTTCGATGCGTACCCAATGCCAAGGGTCGATGAGCTAATTGAGAGGTTAGGACATGCAAGATATTTTTCTACTCTTGACCTCACTAAAGGCTACTGGCAAGTCCCCCTTACAGAGCAAGCCAAAGAGAAGACAGCGTTTGCTACACCGGACGGGCTCTTCCAGTATGTCTGCCTGCCTTTCGGTTTGCATGGGGCTCCGGCCACCTTCCAGAGATTAATGGATGTCATCCTCAAGCCCCATCGTCGATATGCTTCGGCATATCTGGACGACATTATAATCTTTAGTGAGGACTGGGACAGCCATCTACCGA
>JAODAL010029665.1:50000-51258 GCA_025379985.1 Phyllomedusa bahiana
AAAGTAGTACATATACTTCCATTCTAGATATATGAACACAAGATAAAAGAAAAAATGACCTCCCACTGCTGGCATTGCCACTCACTGGACTCACCTTATGCCAACCTTGGACCTAAATAAAGTACAGTACCCTCTTCTTGTAAAACTATGCATGGTGAAATTGACATGAACTTTTTTTTATTGTGGATTTCATTCATCACAATGTAATGAGTGTAACATGCAAATTTCATTGTGGATTCAGGTTGGATTTTTAGGCTTGTTCTGCAGCTTAATTCTACATGGTTTGTGAACCTAGCATTAGGGATTCTTGTATTGTAAGAAAAATGGGACATTATTTACTTAAAAATACAAACACAAGGCCATACGTGCAGCTCAATGGCTGGACTATAGACTGAACCCAGTAGGAAGCAATAGGGGTTTCAATCTAAGCATACTAGATTACATAATAGTCCAAAAAAATTCCAAGTGTCTGAGCAAGTAAAGAACAGTCAAACAGTAGACCAACCTCATGAATTTATTATACCTGTGCAGATTCCACTCTTTGTGCAACGCACCTATTTAGCTGCGATGTGCCTTTGTAGGCGCATTAAGTTTACTATGCAAGGTATACCTGATGCCAGATTTTTGAGAGGATCATTCTTTCTGCCGCACTTTACACTGATTAAATGCGCCTAAATACTGCTGCCCCACCACCAATTTTCGGACATGTTGCTCTAAGTGCATACAGGTTTTTCTAGGTTACCAACCGGCTCCCCCCTTCTCTTTCTTCTCTGTCTTATCTGCTAAAGTAATGAGTCTCCTTGTTTGTTGCTCTGTAGCTCTCTGCACTTATAGATAACATCGCCTGCTCTCATGTCAGTGTTAATAGAAGAGCTGTGAATGCCGAGCTGATATGCTAATTGCTGTTATAGAGACACCCACAGCCTAACTAGTAAGAGACAGAATGCATGAACCTGAACCTACTTTTGGGTCAGTGAAACATTGTGATGAGACAACCCTTTAAATGTTTATTGCATGGCATTGACATTTTACAGTAGTTATCTTAATGTTGAACTGATCAGTATATAAATTATTTAATGGAGGGAGGAATTATTTGATTGGGGATTATAGTTTTGACATTCAAAACTATAATTCCCCCTCCACCAAGAAAAAAAATGTCTCTAAATGTCTTTAATTTGACATTTAACACATTATCATAACTGTGGCACAGATCTTTGTCTCAACCATAGTAATGCTTTTCAGTGGCTTCTGAGGTAAA
>JAODAL010029666.1:0-51256 GCA_025379985.1 Phyllomedusa bahiana
CAACCCTTCCCCCAAAAAAAAAAAATTTTACTACAATCTCCTGTACTGCTCTTACATGTATTAGTGAGGTGAATGCAGTGATTGGCGGTCTGTAGCGCCTCTCTACATTACAATACGGTACTACTGTACATGTCCTGTACTGCTCTTACATGTGTTAGTGAGGTGCATGCATGCTGTGATTGGCGGTCTAGTAGCACCTCTCTACAGTACAATGTGGTACTACATGTCCTGTACTGCTAACATTTATTTATTAGTGAAGTGCATGCAGTGATTGGTGTTCTAGTATAGACCTGGGCATTGTATGGCCTGTGGGCCACATCCGTCCCTCTAACTAGCTCTGACTGGCCTACGTGAGATTTTCCAACATTACACGCAACTCAGTAGTCCCCGGCGTCACCGCCATCCGCCAATTGTTAAGGTCACAAGTCGATACCGGTTGCTAAGATATCAGCTTGGGACCTTGGCAATCTGCAATGGCGCCAGCACCAGGGACTAACCGTATATGTGTTCTCTGGACACACATACAGTTTCAGGGTTCTGCGGAGCAGAGAGTGAAGGCTTTTTGCTCCACAGAGTACTCCAGTGAGCCACAAGTGTCATCACACTGCCTGATGACGTCACGCCGCCTGTGCAGAAAGAAGACGGAGAACAGAGGGAGCTTCAGGGAGTGGGGAAAGGTGAGTACTGTTAGTTTTTTATTTTAATTAGCCCTCTCTACCTGCTGTTGGACTATAGAAAAAAAATGGGATATAGATCCCACAAAATGGGGGGCTCTATAGAGCGCACTATGAATGGCTAAGAACTTAATGAAATCTATGTAGTCAGTGATGTTCTCCTAGTGCTAATATTCTAAAACAGGCGACTGTGCGTCTATTTGCCAATTACATGAACATTGCACAAAGATATACAGAGAACACACGACAATCATAAAAACATAAAATAAAACATAGAATAAAAACTTAAGTATTAAAACACTTAGCTCAGGGTTAATAGACTACGCGTTTCAGAGGAATCATTTTCTGCTTCATCAGGTCTACTTGAGGACATATATACCTACTGGAGGACCTATAACCTGCCCATATATTTACTGGGAGATCTATAACCTTCCTATATACCTGCTGTGGGACCTATAACCTACCTATATACCTACTGGGGGACCTATAACCTGCCCATATAATTACTGGGGGACCTATGACCTGCCTATATACCTGCTGTGGGACCTATAACCTACCAATATACCAACTGGGGGACCTATAACCCACCTTTATACCAACTAGGGGACCTATAATCTACCTATATACCTACTCGGGACCTATAACCTGCCTATATACCTACTGGGGGACATATAGCCTGACCATATACCCACCGAGTGACCTATAACTTACCTATATACCTACTGGGGGACATAGAAACTATATACCTACCTACTAGGGGACGTATAACTTACTGGAGGAACTTATTATCTATACTGGGGAACATATAACTTTCTGGGGAACCCTATTACCTATACTGGAGGACACATAACTTAATGTGTTGTGAAGTTGCTAACTGTCGTTAAGCCAGTTGTTAAGACTTCAAGTTGATTGATAAGAGCTTAGCAATCGACTCCGGGGACTAAAGTTGGTTAGTAAGCCGGTTGTTAAGGCTTCAAGTGGATTGGCAAGAGCTAGAGATGGGCGAATTGATTCTAACAAAGTGGAATTCGTTTAGAATTTCAGGAAAACTTCGGTTCTGAACGAAGTCGAAGTTTGGGGGACTTCGGGTGAACGAAGTGTGCTTTTGATTGATAAAATGGCTGCGAGCACATGGCGTTACATGGGGCAAAGCACTCTGGAGGAAGAAGGGCATAGCCTACATGACATGTGCAGAGATGAAGCCAATCAGAGACCGGCGGGATTCTGTGACATCACCGCACTATATAAGTCCAGGCGCGACGCTGGGAGCTCACACTCCTCTCACTGTACTGTGCAGGGACGGTGCTGCTGCGGCTGATTGTGATAGCTGTTACTGAAGAACTCACTTTTATACAGCGATTTTTGTGGGGTGTCTCAGCTTGTCTCAGAGACTGCTTCTCTTAATGTTCTATTTCTGATTTTTGGGGTATTGGATCTGAAGTCCAGTGTGCGTCCACTGCAGCTGCATATACATTTTTAATGCTATCTGCTCACAGCACATTGAATATCCAAGGGGGATCTAAGCCAGTTCCTGTTGTATTCATTTAAAGAAAACAGCGTTTTTACAATACAAATACCACTTCATTTTTGGCTGCTCAATTCTTTTGCGCAATTTACATCCAGGGGTTTAATTAAGCGTTGTTTTCTGCTGTGGTGACAAAAATAACCGTCTTTTTCACCGCCAAAAAATACAATTTTCCTGTAGCATAATTTCACAAGCGAAGGTTAATTACAATTTTTTCTCTTGTTGTGTAGCATAGAAAACACGCAATTGTAACACGCTACAACAGCTAGTAGTTTGTGGCTGCTCAATTCTTTTGCGCAATTTACATCCAGGGGTTAATTAAGCGTTTGTATTTTTGATGTGGTGACAAAAATAAACCGTTTTTTACACCGCCAAAAAATACAATTTTCCTGTAGCATAATTCAAAAGGGCGAAGGTTAATACAATTGTTTCTCTTGTTGTGTAGCATAGAAAACACGCAATTGTAACACGCTACAAAGCTAGTAGTTTGTGGCTGCTCAATTCTTTTGCGCAATTTACATCCAGGGGTTAATTAAGCGTTGTTCTGCTGTGTACTCATAAAAGAAACTTGTTTTTCACCGCCACAGAAGAAATTCTGTAGCATAATTCATATCCGAAGGTTAATTAAGCCTTTGGTGTCTTTTAGGATATTCAGTAAAATACACCGAGTTTTTAAACGGCACATACAAGTAAATTTTTTCTGCCCATTTGTGGAGCGCAATTTATATCCAAGGGTTACCCAAGCTTCTTAGTGGGTTCATTTGGAGTCAAATACAGGGTGTGTATTTATCATATACAGATATCTTCATCAAACAGTGTCTGTACATTTTAAAACAAACAGAATGTCAGACAGAGAGGTGGCAGGCTCTCCACCTGCAAGTGGCAGAGGCACAAACATTCCATTCTCCGTTGATACTTTATTAGATATAAAACTTACATCAGGATGCAAACACTGGGCCAACGACCGTTTCGCGTGCTAACCCTCACGCTTTCTCAAGGCATGTCGGGGAATGTGTAAGACAGACTATGTGGTATATGCGATGTGGTGCGACTGTGGTCGATACTATATAGGTAAAACAATTAGACCTCTTTATAAACGTATTAAAGAACATATATACTCTATTAAGACAGGAACAGGGGTGCCTCGGTTTATAAATCATATGCGAGATATACATGGAGGAGACCCATCTGGCATTAAGTTTACAGGTATTGAAAGAATAAGCAAGGCAGGGGTTAACAAAGATAGACATACAAAATTGCTGCAGACTGAGTCAAGGTGGAAACGAAGATCGGAAGCATTAGGTCCGTTAGGTCTAAACGAAAGAAATGATCTCTCAGTATTTTTGTAAGGAGAACTATCGTCATTTTATGTTTTAAATGTGAAATATCTTATATGTGTGTGATTTTAATTGTACCAGCGGAGTGAGTTACGGAGGGGGAGTTAAATAGCGGAGGCACGCTTCATTCCCCGACATGCCTTGAGAAAGCGTGAGGGTTAGCACGCGAAACGGTCGTTGGCCCAGTGTTTGCATCCCGATGTAAGTTTTATATCTAATAAAGTATCAACGGAGAAGATTGGTTATTGCCGCCCTATTCTTTCTGAGTATAAGGAACAACCCTTAGCTGGCATGGCCCGGGAGCGGTTCAGCGGCCCTCACCCGTCCTCAACCCGCCTCTGTCCCATCTGGTTCCTTCCGCCAGAGATCTACTATGTGGTCTGGGCTCAGCGCCACTATATAGCGAGGATGAACAATTTGAGGATGGCAGTCAGCAGCTACTTGGCAGCTAAGAAATGGGGCCAATATCCCTGCTTCTTGCAGTAGGCGGAAAAAGAAATAGATGTGGAAGGGGCATGGGGGGTCAGGGTTGGGGGGGTCAGCCCCCGGAAATACCAAGCCCGGGTGGAGGACAGAAAATGACGATGAAACACAAATAATGTTTTGTTTGAAAGCCCCCGGGGCCTTTTGGGACCCGGGGGTGGGGCCCAAGGGTTTTCACATCGTCAGGAGAAGAGGGCATCAGCTTGCCGTCCGGGCACCCGGCCCAGCCAGCAAGGGGGGTCATTTGGCCGTGAGTCAGCAGGATAGCAGCAGGGGTGAGGTGGGGGGCCCCAAGCGGCCACGGGGAAAAAAACCCCCTTTCGCGGGTCCAAGACAGTAGTGGCACGGGGGTTCAGCGAGTCACCCGGCGGCAGAATCCACTCATTTGCGGACCCGTTGGGGGAAAAAACCCGACACTCGGGGGTTTGTGGCAGTTCTTTTTTAAAAGACACCGGAGGAACCAAAATATGGTAAAATTAGAATCTGTAGGCAAAAAGGGAAAAGGGCGGGGCCAGGGACTAACTTTTTCACCAGGGCCCCGCGTCAACACTTTTCAGCGTACTACCCGGGTTTTCCCGGGGGAGAAACTGGCTCAGATGTGGTGGTCCACCCCTCCCCGCGCAGTAGCGGCCCCCATTTGGCACCATCCCAAATTGCACCGTAAAGGGCTCCCCCACCACTGCAGAAGGCACCCTGTTTTTCTTTGACATCATCTCCCGGTCCAAAAGGGGCCCCCCCCTGCTCCCACTACTCAGGGCGCCAGCATCGTTCGGGCGGGGCGATTGCAAAAAGACAACAAAAGCGCCCAAACCATCCTAAGGTGCAGCACTGACCGTGCTCCTGCCAAGTTGTTGGTACTGCAGTCCCCCCCCCCCCCCCCTATCCAAAGGGTGGACTCTGCCCCGTTCAAAAGAACTAATGGCTTGTGCCACCGAGATGGAGAGTTCCAAGCTGAAATTCTTTTCCCAAAAAAGGGCAGCAACAGCACTTCATAAATATGAAAAGAACAAAGGTGGGCCGGGCCCCTTGGGAGCTTTTTGGGTTTGTACGTCTGGAGCTTAACACTTTCAGGGGCCAGTAGATTCCTTTACGGCCCCCCTGGGTGAAGGGTGTTTTCCTGCCCAGGCACCCCAAACAACTTGGAAAAGGAGACGCCGCTTTCCCTCCTCCACGTTGCAAACTGCGGCTCCTGCCCCAAAAGCTCCCCTCCCCTCCTCCCCCACCACCATCCAGCCCCACAATTACTTGCCCCCATCATACCAAAATTGTGAAGGGCCCAGGGGTGTCACCAGTTCTACACGGCTTCCTGGGCAAACCCAAGGTCACACGGGGAGGAACTGCTCCGCGTAAAGCAGCAAGAAAAATCGATGGTGGCTTTCTCCGCGCCAACTGCAAATGGGAAACCTTTGGTGGAGGGACAAGGGGAAGTAACATGGGGGTCCCCCTGCAACGGGGGAGGGAAATATCCATGCCCCCTGCAGGTGCACCGTTTTTCAATTTTGGGTTGTAAAAGGGTTTCTAAAGGGCCCCTTCCACCAAATCTTCAGAAGATTCTGAAAAGCCAGGAAACGGGTGAGCATTTCATCCATTCCTACAAAGCCGGGAACCCCCTCCTCGAGTTTCACGGCAGAAAGGCCCCCCTCCCCAAAACTCTCTGAGATGCGATGTTACCCCCCGTTGGAATTCCAGCCTGCACATGTTGGGACCCACCCGTATGAACAGAGAAAGGCCATTAACGAGTTTTTGATGATCCCAACGGACAAAATACTCCCCCTGTGTAACTTTTGATTGGTTTACCATGGCACTCATGCGTGACACCTGCCGTTTGGGTTTAGGGCCCTTCGAGGAGGCCACTTTTTTTTTTCATTTTGGGCCCGGACTAAGGGATGAATAAAAGTCATTCCACTGCTTCTTTCCCGGAACAGATGCTGAAAAAAACTTTTTGGGCAGGGGGCTGGAGGGCTGGCGACTACATCTCGCGCCACATGAAGGCCCGGGGGGGACTGAAATGGGGAGGAGGGCATTTGGGGCAGAAGCAATTTTCGGTGAAAGAGTGGATTTTCCCACCCCGGTGACAAAAGGAGGAGCAGGGGCACTGAGGAAAAGGGAATGGAGATGAGGAAGACAGGCAGATACCCGCAAGCACCGTGGCAGTATCAGGGGGAAAATGGAGGCAGGGGGCCCCTCGGAAATCACTTGGGCAGATGGCCCGCACCTGGGTGATTTTCTTGGCTAGGACAGCCGAATAGTCAGCAAACCGGCAGAGGGGGTGACTTCCTGGCCTCCACCCCATTGGACCTCCCCACCGGGCCAAAAAGGGAGCCTTTTTCCCAGCTATTGAGAAAAGGGGGGACAAACTCAAATACTAAGGGAAAAAACTCCGTAGCATTGCCGCTGCCTAAGTGCGGGATCGGCCCTCCTCTGCCCGGTCTGCCCCGGGGGGTTTTTCAGCGCTCACGGGCCCACGCCGGGCGCGGGGTTTTAAAAAGGGGGGGGTCGGGGCAGTAAACCACTCCCAACAGCACAACCAAGTCGGAGTCACTGATGAGCAGCTTTTCCCCCCCCCCGCCCCCCAAATTTTTAGGAGGGCAGTCGCCAGCAGCAGCAGCAGGGACACAGCAGCAGCAGCAGCAACAGGACCTGGTCAGACCCTGGGGCCCCAAAAGGTGGTGGCCAAATTGGGGCAGGGAATCTGCCCCCCCAGGGTTTGAAGATCCGCTGGACAAATGGGGAGCCAAACTGGATGGTGGCCCCAACTTGCCGAGTTTGGGGAGTGGAGAAGCTGTTCCCCGCCCCGCCCGTAGGTGGCATCAAAAGCGGGTGTTCAGTGCGGCGGGGGGCCAAACGTTTACCCCCCAAATGAAACCCCCCTTTTTCACGGGAAAGTGGAACCAAAATGACCTTTGTAAGTGAAATCAGGCGTGGGATCCCGGCCCGGATTTTCCCCACACCAATGCCTTTTGGGCCGGCGACTACCCTCAGCCATGACGCCTACCCAAACTGTGGGGAAAAAAGAGTCTGGGTTCAAAGTACCTGCCTCACCACTATTCCAGATCAGGCCCCCCCCCGCCTGAAACCCCACAACTTCTGCCAGTTTCTCCATCCCGCCACCAACCAACTTTACCAGGGGCTGGTATTTTCTAAAACCCACCCCACACTCTGTCATTTGTGCCACTGTCTGACCCCATGCTCTGGGTGTGGGTGCTGCCGTGACCCCCACAATGTGTCATTGTGCCACCCTCTGACCTCATGCTGTTTTCCCCCTGCCGCCCTCACCTCCACTCTCGTCATTGTTTTCCACCTTTTGTGGCCTACTTTCCCGTTTTTTTTCCACCTCCAGAAATTTAAATTTTGCCACTGTCTTTAACCCCATGTTTTCTGCCCCCCTCACCCCCCACCCTCTGTCATTGTTTCCACCCGTGGCCTACACCTGTTTTTTTTCCACCTCCAGAATGTCATTGTGCCATGTCCCGAACCTCAAGCTGCCTTTCGCCGCACCCTTTCCCCTCTCGTCATTGTGCCACTCTGTGGCCAAATCCCTTTTTTGCCACCCTTTTCCAAGAATGTTATTGTGGGCCCCGTCTGACCCCCACTGCTGCTGCCCGTGAACCCCCCACCTCTGTCTTGTCAACTCTTGGGGGCCTACTCCCGTTTTTTCCACCTCCAAAATTCCTTGTCCACTTTTCTGAACTCATGTGGGTGCTGCCGTGACTTAAAAAACACTGTTCGTAGGTTTCCCCTGTCTGACCCCTGGGTGCGCTTTGGCTGGGTGCCGTGACCTACACACTGGTCAATTGGGCCCAACTCCCGTGGCCTACTCCTGTTTTTTCCCCCCCCAAATGTCATTTGTCACTTTTCTGGGCCTAGCTGCTGCGCCGGGGACCTACCCCACTGTGTCATTGTGCCACTAACTGACCTCATGCTGCGGGGGTGGCCTTGGGTCCCCTGGGGCCCTACACACGTGTCATTGTGCCAAATGTCTTACCTCAAAGCTTTCTGCTGTGGCTGCTGCCAGCCAAAACCCGTCATTGTGCCCCGTCTGACCTCATCGCTGGGTGTGGGGGCTGCTTTAACCAAAACAAAATGGTCCCCTTTGGGGCCACCTTGGCTTCTCCTGTTTTTTTCCACCCCCAGAATGTCATTTTGTGCCCCTTTCCCAAACCAAAGCTGCTGCTGTGGCTGTTGCCTTTCCTACACAACTCTGGCATTGGCTACTGGGCTGACCTCATTTTGCTGCTGTGGCTGCTGCCCCTGACCCACACACTGTTTCATTTTGCCACTATCTCCTCATGCTGCGCTGTGGCTGCTGCCGTACCTTCACACTTGTCATTGTGCCACTGTCTGACCCCAAGCTGCTGCTGTGGCCGCCGTGCCTAACACTCGTCATTGTGCCACTGGGCTGACCCATGCTGCTTGGGGTTTTGGGGTGCTGCCCGTTTAAACCCCCACACCCTTTGGGCCCTTTGTGCCACTCTGTGGGTTCTCCTTTTACCCACCTCCAGAATGTCCTTTTGGGCCCCTGTCCTTTACCTCATGCTGCTCTGTGGCGCTTCGTGACTACACACTGTGCAAATTTTCCCACTCTTTTTGCCTATTTCCCCGTTTTTTTTCCACCCTTCCCAAAAAGTTTATTGTGCCACTCTCCCGACCTTTAGCTCGGTGGCTGCCACCGTCACCTCCACACTCTGTCAACCCGATTTTCCACCTAGGGCCCCAGCTTGTTTTTTTTCCCGCCCGGCTGCCATGACTTTATCAGGGCTACATTCCCCCTACAGTTTTTTTGGGCAATTTTGCCCCTTAAGTGCCCAGGGAAAATTTTTTAGTGAAGCGATTCTAAGAGCGGCGGCAAATCATCGGCCCTTTTATACTAAAACCCAACATTGTATGGAAAACCCAACCCCCAAACTCCCTCCCCCTTTTTTTTAAAGCATTTTGGGACAAAAGTTCTGCAGCACCCTTCAAGGGTCTTTTCAGCCCCGGAAAAAGTTTTTTAACGTGATTCGTCCCCAAAATAATTCCGGGAAGAAGTTATTTTTTTTCGGAAATTTGGGAAATGAAAAGAACCGAATTTTGGGGAAAAACCGCCCAATTCTAGTAAGAGGGTTAACCCAACAACTCTGGGGCTATTGTAAAAAAGATTTTGGGTAGAGTTACATAAATTAGTCTGGGCCCCCCTAAAAAAATTGCAATTTCCCCATCGGCCCCCCTGGGAAAATTAATTGCCCCACCCCGGCATAAACCATAAAGGAAGATTAAAAAAACCCCCCATTTGGGAAAAAATAGGGACGGTTTAAACCCAAAAAAAGGAAGGGATATACAAATCCACCAAAATTAAAAATGGTAAACACAGAGTACGAAACAGTAAAACGTTCTAGCTCCTCTAGATCTTCGAACTTTAGTGTTTTCGGTTCAAGGTTCTATTCGAACTCGAACCCCATTAAAGTCAGTGGGAGATTATGTTCTGGTTAATTTTTAAACCTTTACAGGTGAGGAGAAGCTGTAATTACCATCCATAACAATAAATTGGACACGTGGAACAGCTTAGTGAAGAAAATGTGGCTGTAAGAGTGACAGAAAAAAATTGAGAGGCTAAAATACTTAATTCCTTTCAATGGCTAACTGAAAAGATGAGGACAGCTTGAAAGCAGGGGTGTAGCTATAGGAGGTGCAGCAGTAGCAGCTGCTTTAGGGCTTTGCATCCTGAGGGGGCCCAAAAGCCCCTTTGATACCTAGGAGATTTGGAGACGGTGTGTTATACTATTACTGAACCCCCAAAACTGCAAAAACTGAACTTTTGGGCACTGAGTATGATTTAGCAAATCCAAGCACTCTGTATAACATATATCCATGTATATGAGAGTTAGGCGTTATGTGAGCCTGCAAATGTCACCAAATAACAGCTTCTGGGTGTGGGAAAGATCCAGCCAGCAATACCAAACTCCCTAACTATTGAAGTCTATGGAGAGGAAAATTCTATCTAAGAGCAGTCTGTACAGTAGAGTATCCACAAATATTGGTTATTACTGTAATTTAGATACTGAATGTCTTACAACTAGGGATGAGCGATTATAATCGACAAAGTTTAAATCGGCACGGTTTTTAGGTTGATCAGAAATTTCCGATCATGCGATAATTTAGGTGAGAATCTGCGCATAATCTAATACTATCGCGCCATCTTCGCCGCTTCCTGTCATTTTGGCGGCCAGCAAATCAGCTCATAGCATAGAGCAGGGTGAGCTGGGTGTGCGACGTCATGACTGTGATGTGTATGGTTGTCATTGGCTGGAAAAATCACATGACCTCATTTTGCATAGAACAGCCCTTCCTGTTCAGTATCAGTGTGTCAGTGTGTCTCATAAGAGCAGGACGTGTGTTAGCTCTCTCCTCAATACAGCTCAGCACAGAGCCAAAGTTCTCTTTGTTCTCACAGACTATGCTTTTAGCTGTGAACATTAGAACATAGGTAGATTAGAGAATTTCAGTTCTTAGTTAGTTAGGCTGAGACATTTAAAGAATCTAGCGCTGTACAGCCGCAGGGGAGGGTGGGGGGAAGGTGCGGGCGAACACAGACAGACAGGCAGGCTTTTGAAAGGAGGGTGTATGTTGTGCAGCCCAGACTGCTTTGAACCTGCATTGAAATGGCATTTTTTTTTTTTACCAGTCTCTGGTGAAATTGTACCTTTTATTTTGTGCAGCCCAGTTTTGTTCAAAGACCCACCTTGTACTTACGTTAGGATACAGAACTTTTCTAGTAATTGCAGGTGTATTTCATAGGTGCAAAAACCACCTTTTATTATCCGTTCACGATTTAATTAGGTTTTGTTTTACTTTTGTGCAACCCAGTTTTGTTAAAAAACCGAGAGGGGGTGACTTGCATCGCAAGTTATTAGCTAGGGAATCTATGTGGATATTCAAAATGGGCACTAGAACTCCTGCAGGCTTAAATATCATACAAGATATAACTTGTCATTATTAGTCTGCCTTTCTTCTTTGCCCCTTTTTTTTCATTTACATGTGTATACATATATGTATAAACATATCTGGCACCATAGCAAGAGCTACATATATATAAAAAAAGTTTCTTTTATCCTATAGTAAGTGTTATTATTTATGCATTATTATCCTCTTTTTTTTTTTCATGTTTTGCAATCTTTTTCTTTTTTTTTTTTCACATGTTTTGTAACCTTTTTTTTTTCACATGTTTTGTAACCCTTTTTTTTTTTTATTTTATAAAAAGCTACGTCTAGCTCGGGAGGTGTGTGTTTTATATTGCCCCACCCTATCAAGTGATTTCCAGGGCGTAGCTATAAATAGCATACACTTATTACATTTACTTAGGTGACCACGACTAAGGAATTATCTCCGAAACGCGTCGGTCTATGGTGGCCTGCCATCGTGCCAAGTATGCGCTAAAGATATAGCTTTCCTCCATGTATTGTTTTTAATCCGTTGAAAATAAAGAATGGAAGTTTTATTGAATCTTTAAATCCGGTGTCCTGGATGTAGCTGGCTGCACTTTGTTCACTACTTGTCTTCGGGTGAGGACTCCACCCTGCCGTGCTCCTGGGAACTGGACTTATCTACAAACGGGTGAGCTGATTTAAATCCATTTTCCTCTCTGTGTCTTTTGGAGTTCCAAATCTGTGCTCCCCGTTTTCACATGCATGATTTTGCACAAGTTAATTCACATTTAATGGGGTAATATTCCAAACAATATATCATGGAGGAAGCTAGCAGGGCTGAAAATACCATTACTGAGGGCTATGCAGACAGACTAAAAAAAGCCGCAGAAATCTTTCTAGTTTCCAGTTCTAGTGTCGGAAATGCAGAGGTCTCTTGCGATCTCAAGAATTTATTCCACAAGTTGGAGAAAGTCTCAAGAAAAGAGATCAAAACATGGTGGGATCTTACCACATTAAATTCCTATTTGGAAAAAAATATGGTTCCAAGGGGCCATTGCATAAAGAAAACCTGCACTACCATCTTTTCAGATGTTTTCATAGAACAATGGAATAACATCTTATCAGAATGTTCCAAGAAGCTAATTGAATTAATCGTACAATATGAAAAAATTTCATTGCAGACAATAAAAGAACAAGTGCAGCTAGCCAAAGATGAAGTGGAACAGTATAAACAACATGCCAATTATCCCATATTTCTCAGTAAAATGCAAGACAACATCAATAAACTAGAAAATGAAATTATCGCAATGAAAAAGACAAAATTTCGGGATTACGAGGCTAACGAAGTTTACATCTTGAAAAGAGATTCAAACAAACCAAGATCTATATTAAGAGGACAAGATTACCGCAGAATGAGATCTCAGTCCAGGCGAGTTAGCTTCTCAGAGGTGGATTCCTCACGTAATGACTCTTCAGCTGTGTCAGATGACTCCTCAGAGATTGATTCTGCTAACTCTGAAACCAGCCACATGCGATATACACCCGATGCAATGATACAAGATGCACCTTACAATGCAACTGGTTCATACAATCAAAGATTTAGGAGAGGTGGTTCAAAAAATGCACGAGGCGGGCGGGGAGGAGGCACCAAACAAAAACAAAGAATTCTACAAGCAATCCCATGGACTTTACGTCAGGAACGAAGGACATAACTCCGGTTATTAATTTATCTGCACAAATATAACAGAAGATCAGATTAGTATCCTGTCAAAAGGACTGAATTTTGCACATCTCACAATTTTGATTTATATAACACTCTCATTGATGTGAATCGATTTGCACGTTTGGTTACTTTAAAAAATCACTTTTCGGTTATAGATATGGAGGACACGAGTAATATATCAACTAATGCCAATGGAAAGAATAAGAATGACAACAATACCTTGTCCCCTGTTTTGCCCTTTAGAGATTTATGTAATATTTTATCTCTTAGAACATTAATGTCAGAATCAATCCCAGCGAATAATGACCCACTAACTTTCAAACACAGAAATGATAGGTTTTATCCTGTCAATTCGCGACCTATTGGTCTAGATATTTTTCAGGAAAGAGTCGAGAGAGATTTAACTGCCTTACATTCCCATATAAAAGATAGAATTTTTTTTTGTAACATCACTCCCATTGAACATAGAGCCTTTTCACAGCTAAAAAATAATCAGGAGATTATTGTTCGAGCAGCAGATAAGGGAAGCTCAATAGTAATCCTAGATAGGGCACTCTATAACAGGGAAAATATAACTATGCTACGTGACCCCGACACTTATTTGATACTAGACAGGGACCCAACCAACGAGTATAAAATGATACTTAAGAGCTTACTTCAAAGGGGTGTGTCTCTTGGTGTTTTTTCTCAGGCATCTACCGAACATCTATACGTTGAGAACCCCGTAGTGCCTATTTTTCACTCGCTACCAAAGGTTCACAAGGGGGTTTCCCCCCCCCTCGCCCCATAGTAGCGGGCATAGGTTCTTTAAATGAACTCTTGGGCTTGTGGGTGGATCGCATCTTACAACCGTTAGTCACGGACCTGCCGGGTTATCTACGTGACACCAAGCATCTTGTCAACAGTATTGAGCAGATAACTTGGAAATCCCATTATAATTGGTTGTCAAGCGACATGGTGGGCTTATACCCTTGCATGCCGCATGACATTACTCTTTCATGTCTTGTTTATCACCTCAGCAAATATAGTGACCTTTCTGATGTAAAACAGGCATTTGTTGTGGAGGCAGTGGAATATCTACTGTACCACAACTATTTTATGTTTGATGGCACTTTTTATTTACAGAGGAGGGGTGCCTCCATGGGCGCACGTTTTTCGCCCTCCCTCGCCGGCATTTTTATGTCGGTTTGGGAGGAGAGGCACCTCTTCTCTGATTTCAGTCCCTTCTCCCCCCACATCATCTGGTATGGGAGATATATTGACGATCTCCTGATGGTGTGGGGGGGGGGGACTATACAGGAAGCAGCTCAGTTTTTGGAATACATGAATAACAACAATATGAATCTTCAATTTACATATCAATGTCATTCCAGCGTTATACATTTTCTTGATGTAACTCTGTCAGGTCAACCGGAGGAAGGAATTAAGGTTACTCCATATAGAAAACCCACTGCCCGCAACTCTTTGTTGCGCGCAGATTCATGCCATCCACGTCATGTGGTGGATAACATCCCATATGGCGAACTTGTACGAATGAGGAGGATTTGTACTAAGGATTCGGATTATGAGTCAGCAGAACGTGAAACCAGAGATAGACTATTAGAACGTACTTATCCTCATAAGATCATTACAAGAGCACAAAAAAGGATTAAGAGAATAAATAGAAGAATTTTATTGAAGGATGTCCTGAAATCTAATCATACTGATGATACAGTCACTTTCTTGACTACATATAGTGCCCAGTTTAAAGATATAGTTAAAATCATCAGAAATCACTTACCTTTACTGTATACTACCCCAGAGTTAAAGAACATGTTACAGAAGAACGAGAGATTTATTTTTAAAAAGGCACCCACTATAGGCTCTCGTTTATCCCCTAGTCTTTTCTCTAGTACAGTACTGGCTTCAGGGAATTGGCTCAGTTGTGTAGGCTTTTATGGCTGTGGGCATACCTTATGCACAGCCTGCAAGTATGCCTCTAAAACTAAAACGTTTCAATCATTCGTCACTAACAAAATTTATAACATCAAACAGTTAATAAACTGTAATACTAAATCAGTTGTCTACCTTATCGCTTGCAATGACTGCAAATTGCAGTATGTGGGGTGCACTACAGGGCCATTGAAGGTCAGGATCAGGAGGCATCTCTCTGATGCCCTAAGAACTGACTGTTTCAAATGCCAAATGAGCAAAGCCTTTCAAAAAAACATAGGGGCAATGTATAACTTTCAGTTTTGTAAATAAAAAGGGGGTCACACGACAGAGAGGGGGGACTTCATCGAAATTATTTTGGGAATCTATGTGGATATTAAAAAGGGGGCACTAGAACCCCGAGCTTAAATATAACAAGACCTTATATTATTGTCTGCCTTCTTTTTTGCCCTTTTTTTTTTTCATTTACTGTGTATACATAAGTATAAACTTATTTGGCCCATAGCAAGAGCTAAATTACAAAAAAAAAATATATTTTATCCTATATAATTTTTATTATTAGCATTATTACCTCTTTTTTTTTTTTCCATTTTTTTGTAACTAAGGGGGCGAATTTCTCAAAAATTCGTTTGGGTCACTTCGCCGAATTTTCCCGAAAAAATTTCGTTTCGTTCCAAAATTACTTTGGCACAAATCGCTTTAAAAAAGCAGCTTTTTCCCAGATGCACAGAGCCGCGGGGTGCGTAGAACTTGTGCCATGTTAAATAGCGAGGGCTTGGTTTGTTCTTCAACAATTTTTGTGTTTTAGTATGACACGCAGATGACTCCCCCCCGCTTTAAATTGCTTCACATAAAATTCCCTGGAAATTTAAGAGGGCAAAACTACCAAAAAATAAAGCGGGAATGTACCTATAAAGCATGCCAGCAAAAGCGGAAAAAAACAACTGGACTCAGGGGCAACATTAGTGACAGGGTGGAGGTAGGGCGGCACCCGCACATGGGTCAGGCAGGGGCACAATGACATTCTGGAGTGGCAAACACGGGAAGCCACAGGGGGGCACAAGACTGAGGGGGAGGCACGGCGGCAGCATATGAGGTCACATGCCAATGACATTCTGGAGTGGCAAAACAGGGGGAAGCCACAAAGGGCACAACCCAAAAAGGTGGAGGTCACGGCGGCAGCAGATAGATGGGGGCATGGCAAATGCATTTGGAGGGGGGCAAAACAGTATTAGGCACAGAGGGCACAATGAAACAGTGTGGAGGACACACAGCAAATGATCAGAGGGGCACAATGACATTCGGAGGCGGCAAAAAGTATTAGGCACAGAGGGAAAAAAAATGATACAGTGTGGGGGCCACGACAGCACCTGAAAGGCATGGCACAATGACATTCTGGAGGGGGCAAAACAGTATTAGGCCACAAGTGGGCACAATCACACAGTGTAGGTCACGGGGGCAGCAGTATGAGTCGGGCAGTGGCAAAATGACATTCTGGAGGCGGCTAAGCAGATTGGGCCACAGAGTGGCACAATGATACATTGTGGAGGTCACGACAGCAGCACAGGATCGGGCAGTGGCACAATGAAATTCTGGGGGGGGTTTGGGGGCCAAAAACAGGGGAGGAAGCCCACCAGAGGGCACAATGATTTTGGGTCCAAAAAAAACCCCGGGGAGGGCTCCGGGGCAGCGCATAGGTCAGGCATGGCACAATGACCAGGGGAGGACATGGCAGCAGCCAAGCAGCAGCATGAGGTCCAGTGGCACAAGACACAGTGGGGGATGTCGGAACAGCAACAGCGCACGCATGAGGCATAGAGTGGCAAAATGACAGAGTGTTGAGGGGGGTGGAAATCCCAGTCCCGGGTAAAGATGGTGGTAGGCAGATGGAGAAACTGTCGCAATGTGGGGGCATCAGGGGGGTGGGGGATAGAATAGTGGCGGGGAAAAGGTATTTGAACCCAGACGACCCAAGGCATGGTTTGGAAATCCTGGCCGACCCACGCCTGTTTCATCTTGACAAAGGTCAGCTTTCCAATTTCCCGGGGACAAGGGGGTTCCCTTGGGGGGTAACGAGGCCCCCCGCCGCACTAAAACACCCGCCGTCCCCAACACACCCGGGGCAGGACAGCTTTCTCCCTAAAACCCGGGCAGTTGGGGCCACCCACCAGTTTGGCTCCCCAGTAGTCCAGCGGATCTTCAAATAGGTGGCAGAGTGCTTCCAAGTGGGCCCAACGTTTTTTTCGGGGACTCTCCAGGTCCTGCCCCTCTGCGGGGACGCCCTCCTACTAGGCGGGTAAGGGAAGCTGCTCATCAGTGACCCCAGATTTTAGGTTACTATTGATGGAGCGGTATGCTCCTACCCCCCCCCCCTTCCCCCACAGCCCGGCGTAGTAGTGAGGCTGGGAACCCCCCCCGGTAAACCCTGTCGAGGGGGACGATGCCGCACAAAGGCGGGGCACCAACTGATTACAGGATTTCCCATAGTTTTTGAGTTTGTTTCCCTCCAATAGTGGGAAAATGGCTCCCATTTTGGGCCCGTAGCAGGGCCCCCAATAGGGTGGGAGAGCCAAATTCATCCCTGCGGATGTGACTATTGGGGGCTTCATACCGGAAAATAAGCATTCTGCAGCCATCTGCACAATGACTCGGGGGCCCCCTGCCCTCCTTTTCCCACTGTATACGGGGCCACGGTGTTTGGGGTCATCTGCCTGCTTCCTATCTCCATCCCTCCTCCACTGCTCCTCCTCTCTTGTCACCTGGGTAAAAATCCACTCTTTTTTCACCGCAATGCTTCTGCCCCCAATGTCCCCCCCCCCCCATTTCAGTCCCCCCGGACTCATGTGGCCGCGAGATGTATCGCCACGTCTCCAGCCCCCTCCCCGACGGGATTTTTCAGCATTGTTCCAGGACATAAAGCAGTGGAATGACGTTATTATCCCGTAGCCTGCGACGACAAAAAACGCGCCTCCTAAGGGCCTCAACAAAGGGCAGGGCACGCATGAGCTCCACTGGTAACTCAAAGTTACACAGGGAGTACTTCTGTCGCCGGACATCAAAAAAACGTTAATGGGCCCTTTTTCTGTTCACAGTCGGGCCAAAATGTGCAGGCTGGAAATTCCCGCGGGGGAAAAATCGCTATAAGTGGTTGGGGGGGGCCCCTTCTGCCGCGCAACCAGGGGGGTGTTTCCCGGGGTTTTTACAATGGAAAAGTCATGCCAGTTCCTGGCCATTTTCAAATGTTTGAAGTCGGTGGGGAAAACTTCAGGAACCTTTTCACAAAAGATTAAAACCCTTTTTACAACCCCGTGCGCCATAGGGCGCATGGACCATCCCTCCTCGGCAGCGGGACACCATGTTCCCCCATTGTCCGTCACCCGGGGTTCCGATTTGCGTTGGCGCGGAGAAAGCCACACTCGATTTTTTCGCATGACGCGGAGCAGTTCCCCCCTGTGGACTTCGTTCGCCGAAAAAGCCAGGGGTAGAACGCTGAACCCCTGTGCCAACACATTTGGGTATGATGGAGCTACTTGTGGAGGGTGAGATGGTGGTGTGGTGGAGGAGGAGGAGGGGAAATTGGGGCAGGGGCCCGTTTGCAACGTGGGAAAAGCGGGTCTCCTTCCAAGTTGCTGGTGTCCCGGCGGAAGCACATTCCCCCATGGGCCCTAAAGGACATGTACTGGCCCGACCGAAATTACAGCTCCCGACGTCCGTGTGCCGTGCAAACCTTGGAACAAACCATAACTCAAGACTGACCCACCTTCTGTCTAATATTTATGAATGCTGGAAATGCCTTTTTGGAAAAGAAATTACGGCTTGGAACTCCCATCTCGGGTCCACAAGCTTTGTTCCCTGAACGGGGCAAGTCCACCATTTGGAAAAGGGGGGGGACTGCAGTCCAACAACTTGGAAGGAGCACGGTCACGGTTGCACCTTGGGTGGTTGGACGCATCTGTTTTTCTCTTTGCAAACGCCTCCCCAAAAGTGGGCCCATGAGTAGCGAGGGAGGAGCATCTGGACCGGGGGGATGTGCAAAGAGAAACAGCTCCTTCGCAGAGGTGGGGGAGCCGATGGCTGCAATGGCTTTCATGCCACTGGGGGCCCGCGCGCTGCGTTGTGCGGGCAGGATGGACCACCACATCTGAGCCACGTTTTCCCGGCCACCGGGGGTGAGTGCTGTGTTTACCGGGCCGTGGTGCCAACTTTGCTCCCCGGCCACGCTTTTATTTTTTTGCCCCAGTTTTACATATACCCCAAATTCGGGTCCTCCCCGGGGTCTTTGCAAAGAAAGCCACACCCCCGAGTATCGGATTTTACCGCCAACTCCCCCGCACTGAGTGACACTGGGCCCCCCCCTGGGGCCCCTTCTGCACTTTCTTGGACCTGCAAGCGGGTTTTTTTTTCCCCGTGGCCGCTTTTGGGTCCCGACCCACACTGCTGCTATCCCGTGACTCACGCCCCCGACCACTTTCTGGCTGCGTCTCCTGACGCGCAAGCTGACCCCCTTCTCCTGACGATGATGAAGCCCTTGCTCCCCGGGTCCCAAGCGGGCGGCTACACATCCTATTTGTGGTTTTCCATGCACGCTTTTCCCATCACCGGGCGGATGCCAGGCGACCTCTCACAACTGACCTCCCCTGCCCCTCTCCCATCTATACTTTTCCACCTACTGCAAGAACAGGCAATTGGCCCCCTTTTTTCTTCGCGCCCAAATACTGCTGACTGCCCTCCTCAAATTGTTCATCCTCGCTATATGGGTGGGGACCCCGCCACATATAGACTTTGGGGAGGGGAACCGGGGGGACGAGGGGGGAGGGGCGGTTGGGGGGCGACCCGCCCCGGCTGCCAAAAATGGTTGTTTGGGTTCCCCCCCGCCTTGGCTGGGGGTTTTCAATTCTCGGGGGAAAAAGGATGACCTAGTCAACCAAACAAGAACCCTTGGGTTGTGAACAACACCGGGGGGCTAGAACAGCGGGATTTGGCCTACCGATGACCCCTGCGGGGACGCCCCTTGCTGTGCTGCGACCTGGGCCTTTCCAAATGGTTTTTGGGCCCCTGCCCCTCGCAGGTCAAGCCTGCCCCTCTCGTCTGACTACGTTTGTTCTAAAAAGTACAGACACTGTTTGAGAGAACTTTTAAAGATAAAAAACACCCTGTTTTTGACTCCAAAAGAACCCATAACAAGCTTGGGTAACCCCTTGGTAAAAAATTCGCTCCACAAAATGGGGAGAAAAAATTTTTTCTTGTAAAACCCGTTTTTAAAAACACGTGTTTTTACAAAAATTAAACCAAAAAAAGCATAATTAACCCTTCGACATGAATTGCTCAGGAAAAAATGTAAATATTTTTGGATTGAAAAAATTTAATTTTTTAGACCCCCACCACCAAACCCAACGCTTAATTAACCCCCGGATGTAAATTGCGCCAAAGATTAGCCCACAAAATAGTACTTTGTAGCTTTACAATTGCGTGTTTCTACGCCACACAAAAAGATACAGTTGAATAACCTTTGCTTGTGAATTAACTCAGAAAAATTTATATATTTTGGCGTTTAAAAAGACGGTTTCTTGGGGCACACAACCGCAAAACAACGCTTAAATTAACCCCTGTATTTTAAATTTCGCCCAAAAATGAGCCGCACAAACTAGAGCTTTGTAGCTTGTTACAATTGCGTGTTTCTAGCCCCACAACAAAAGATAAGTTGAACTAACCTTTGCTTTTTTAAATTTCTACAGGAAAAATTTATATATTTTGGCGTTTTAAAAAAAAATTTCTTGGGGTCAGACACCCGCAAAACAACGCTTAAAATTTAACCCCCGGATGTAAATTGCGCAATAAATTTAGCAGCCAAAAAAACTGGGATTTTTTTTGTAAAAAAAGTGTTTCTTTAATAAAAAACGGGAAAGGCTTAGATCCCCTTGGATTTTGAATGTATATGCAGCCAGTGGACGACCAAGGATTTCTTCCAATACCCCAAAAAATTAGAAATAAACATTAAGGAAAAAGCTCGAGACAAGCTGGGCACCCCCCAAAAACGCTGTAAAAAATCAATTCTTTTAGAAGAGCTATCAGCCGCGGCACCCCCTTTCCCCAGAGCACAGTGAGAGGGGTGTGACTCCCGGGTCGCGCCCGGGGCTTTAAGTTGGGGACTCACAGAAACCCCCGGTCTCGATTGCTTTCCCCCTGCCATGCTGCAGGATTCCCCTTTTTTCTCCCAAGGGGGGCTTTTCCCCCCGTGCCCATGGTCGCAGCCATTTTATCCATCAAAAGCACACTTGTTTACCCCAAATCCCCCAAAAATTCGACTTCGTTTTCCCAACCCCAAAAATTTTCCTAAATTTTTTAAAGAATTCCATTCGTTTTGAACGATTCGCCACTCTATTGTAAAGGGGCAAAAACCACCTTTTTTTATCCGTACAAATCTAATTAGGTGTTTTTCACTTTGGCGCAGGCCATTTTTGTTCAAAGACCCAGCTTGTTCTTATATTACGATACAGAAATTTGCCAGTAATTGCTGGTGTATTTCATAGGTGCAAAAACCACCTTTTATTATCCGTACAAAATATAATTAGGTGTTTATCACTTTGGCGCAGGCCATTTTTATTCAAAGACCCATCTTTTACTTATATTACGATACAGAAATTTGCCAGTAATTGCTGTTGTATTTCATTGGTGCAAAACCCAACTTGTATTATCCGTACACAATTTAATTAGGTGTTTTTCACTTTGGCGCAGGCTATTATTGTTCAAAGACCCATCTTGTACTTATATTACGATACGGAAATTTGCTAGTAATTGCAGGTGTATTTCATAGGTGCAAAAAACACCGTTTGTTATCCGTATAACTTTTAAATAGTTGTATTTCCCTTTGGTGTGGCCCAGTTTTGTTCAAAGAGCCACCTTGTACTTATATTTCAATACAGAAATTTTGCTGTAACTGCTGTTGTATTTCATTGTTGCAAAAACCACCTTTCTTATCCGTATAACAATTAAATAGCTATATTGCACTTTGGTCCGCCCCAGTTTTTTTCAAATAGCCACCTTCTACTTAAATTTGGATAAAGAAATTTCTTAGTTACTGTTGGTGTATTTCATTGGTGCAAAAAACACTGTTTGTTATCCGTATAACTTTTAAATAGCTATATTGCACGTGGTGAAGCCCTAGTTTTTTCCAAATAGCCACGTTGTACGACAATTCTGATAGAAAAATTTTCTAGCAACGGTTCTCATTTGTCATTGCTGCAAAAAACGCAATTTCTCATCCGTGTAACTTCTGAATAGTTTTATTGCGATCGGTGAATCTCAGTTTGGCGCAGATAGCGCACTGGTATGATATTTTGTTGAAAACTATCAATTCCTAGTCCTACTGGGCAGTTGTAAATCCCTGGGACTGAAGGAAGAACACTGTTGATTTTGTCTTACGGTTCTCCACCAGACCGCATTTTCACAGGTATTTCCTGGAAACAATTCAGTTTCTAATCCTAGTTGGCTGTAGGAAATTAGAGGGATTTAAGAATAGCTGTGATTTGCCGTCTTTCAATAAGAGACTGTCAAAAACTCTTCCATACCCTCTTAAATTTTTATCTTTCTGAACATGGAGCGAAATGCAGTTGGTAAGCGAGCAAAGAGGGGTGTAGGACATGGAGGTAGAGGTACGAGAGAAGGTGCTCCTTCCAGTGCTGGCGACAACACGCAAGCCAGCGGATCGTCGGTTGCAGGACCGTCAGGCCTGTCATCGCTGGGTCAGGGCCCAGTGAATCTCAGTAACGAACAGTGTCGCCAATCTGTTCTTTAGTGGTTAATGCAACCTGCATGCTACGGTCCAGGACAGGTATAGTCAATGTCCAGTTCAACTAAAATGGTGGTTCAAAGACTCCTTTTTCAGGCACTTTTTAAATCTGGGTGTCATGCAGGTTTGAGGGTCATGCTGTGGTACAGGACAGGTATAGTCAATATCCAGTTCAACTAAAATGGTGGTTGAAAGACTCCTTTTTCCGGCACTTTTTAATCTGTGGGTTAGACAGGTTTAAGGGTCATGCTGCGTTCCAGGACAGTGATAGTCAATGTCCAGTTCAACTAAAATGATGGTTCAAATAATACTGCCTTCTGGCACTTTTTAATTTGTGGGTCATGTAGGTTTAAGGGTCATGCTGTGGTACAGGACAGGCATAGTGAATAGTCTGTTACTTTTTTTCTGTGACTCTTGTTGCCTAAAATGTAGCACATATCCATTTGACTGTTGTGGATGTTAATTCCAGCTTCTCCAGCCCTATTTGGGTGTAAGAATGAAGGTGTTGTTCTTCTCCCATAGACTTTAATGGTCATCGGCGATAATCTATTATCGGCTATCGGATATCGGCATGATAATCATCACTACTAGCAAGTCATGTCAGGGGTAGCGACCTGGGAGTTTGTTGCCGCAACACCTTAACACTCTTGTCCCCACTTTGCCTGTTTCCTTGTGGTTGTAGCCTGCAGCTTCCTCCTCCACCATTCTCCCATTATTTATGTTAGATAGAATGAATTGCTGCTTCTGGAGCTTCCCTTCTCCTCTGAGCAAATTCTGGGTGCACAGGGGTACAAGTGATGTGTGAGTGAAAAGGTAGCTACCTACAGAGGCCTGTGTGCAGTCCTTTGGTTGGTGGAGCAGCCACTGCTAACTGCTGCTCTACCAATCAGCACTGCTCTCACGTTGCAAAGAGTACTATGCAGCCATAACTGTACGGTTGCCATGGGGTGACTATGACGGCATCCGAACTGCACCCGCCCATTGCCCGTTGCAACCACCCACACTCCCAGGTTCCCCTGGTATCCTAAGGTACTTTAAGTATTGTGGGGAGAGGTGTGTTGTGGGACTCTGTAGTGCACTGGTGATGGAATAACTTGAGACAACACAACTGGTAATCCGGTGATAATGAAGCTTTTACTTCCAGCCTTCTGCAAATACTTCTGTCCAAAACAGTAGAACTGTAATTTACCACCCAGCAGCATCAACATGCACTCCCGAGGGGTTCTCCTTCAAACCTGCCTCCCAGTGCTACCTGCACATCCCAGTAGTTTCTGACTACTAGTCTCAGGCTGATTTTCCTTGCTGTTCCCCGGGTCAGTGCTTTCTTCCGGACTTTCTCTGCTTGCTCTAGGAGTGGGAACCTTTACCAGGCCTCTCCCAGATTTTCTCTTCTTCCAACTTTAACTAACTATGTACATCTTCATGGCCTTGCAAGCTTTTTCTCCCACGACAGCCACAAGAAGCGTCCACCCCTCATGCCACTGGACACCTCACTGAGGGGCTTGCTCCTTCTCTGTCCTTCTGTAGTCACACACTGACCCTGACTGTAACACTGCAGCTCTGATCTCCCTCAGCAGCAGCTAGCCCCTCTGCTTCTCCAACTGAACTCAACGCACCAAGATCACTGATTGGCTACCCAGCCCCTGCTGACTCACTGCACCCCAAACACAGGCTAAACCTGCCTCAAACCAACTCTGAACTGTTAACCCTTTACCTGCTACTAGAACCAGGCCACCCATTACCCAAGGCCGTGTCTTTGAGGGTGGAGTGAGCCAGAATAAAAGGTCTGCCACCTTAGGTTGCAGACACTTTATGAACGTTTTTCATCACTGCTTTAAGCAGTGGATTCCGGGTCTGGCTTTACTGGAGCAGTCTTAGAGCTGGGTGGGGGACTGCTCCAACCTATCCACTCCAGGATTTCCCTGGCCCATAAAGCCAGAAGGTCAGGTGTCCTGGGTGTGGTACGCCACACCAAGCCTGGAGTTGGAGAGGAAGGATCCTCTGTATAGTCCCCTCTGAGGAAAGCTTGACTTACCCTTTTTGGGCATGTTTGCTACTCTTGTGTATGGGTGAGCTGAACCGTTATGTTTTTACGTTACTGCCTGAAGAAAGGTCCTGTTAAGTCTCGTTTGCACAGCGCTGAAGATAAAGCTGTGTAATGTTTTTTGGACTTTCTGTTTAATAAAAACCCATTAAAAGTAAAATGCAATTGTTGTCAGGGTCCCTGTTGACGGAGCTGACCCCCCCAAACAAGTGGTGGAGTTTGATGCGAGCAGTCCTCGCACTCCGGAAAGAGTCACAGAGGGCAATAAAAGACTGCATGTCCTGGGTTAAGCTGTGGCAGCACCGCAAACAATGCTTCCAGCAGGATCACTCATCAAGCAACTGGTACAAACAATCCCAGAAAGCAGAAGATCAGCGCCCAGCAGCAGGGGCACAAAATGGAGGCCATGCAGCCCAACGGGAGATCAATCAGCCCCTGTCCGCAACTGGCCGTCCCTGACAGAGACCGCTCCAAAGAAGGAGGAACCGGCAGATGACAACGCCAGAGTGCGAAAGTCGATAAGAGAGGCATTACAAAAGATGACGCCTGAAGATAATGTGGAGGCCTTCCTAACCATATTTGAGCGAGTGGCCGAGAGAGAAAGACTCCCCACAGAGCAATGGGCGAAAGTCCTGGCACCTTACCTGACTGGAGAACCGCAGAAGGCCTATTTTGACCTTCCCCTGCCAGAGGCCAAAATCTACGGCAAGCTAAAGGCGGAAATCCTCGCCCGCCTGGGGGCGAAGCTCCCTGTCAGAGCCCAGCAAGTGCGAAATTGGGAGTATGCTCAAGACAAGCCCCCCAGGTCACAAATGTTCGACTTGTTCCACCTGGTGCAAAAGTGGTTGCCCAAAGGGGCCCAAATAATCAGGCGAAGGGTAATAAAGTAAAAATGGATGTGTATCATGAGGAGCCGAAGGAATTTCATTTGGTGGTATTAGCAAGGGGATGAAGATGAGGAAGCATCCCCAGAAGCTAATATCACTGATATGGAGGTGTTCCGGGAAAATTTTGGGACCGCCCAGCTCAGGGACCTGACCTTAAAAACCGCTCTAGAAAATGTCACTGTGATAAATGGTGTACCCCAGGAACCTGGGACAGATGACAGGTTTCCGCACTTCGCCATGGTTTTACGATTTACTGTACCGGGTAAATAAAGTAAGAGAGGAGGTGGTGGAGCAACTGCTGGTACCCAGGCCCTACAGGCGGATGGTGCTGGACCTAGCCCACTCGCACATTTTGGGGGAACACTTGGGGTAGAGAAGACCCAGGAGTGAATCCTACAAAGATTTTATTGGCCAGGATGTCATCGGGAAATATTGGATTTGTGTCAGTCCTGTCCCACTTGCCAATTAACAGCCCTACTGTCGCATTTCAGTAGCCCATTAGTGACTCTGCCCATTATAGAGACCCCCTTCGAGCGTATAGCATTGGATCTGGTTGGCCATTGGTCAAGTCAGCTGGGGGTCACCAATACATTTTGGAGATACTAGATTATGCTACCCGGTACCCGGAAGCAGTACCCCTAAGAAATTCCTCTTCAAAATCTAGTGCCCGAGAACTGGTGCACATTTTTTCTAGGACAGGTTTGCCAAAAGAGATCCTGACCGATCAGGGAACACCCTTCATGTCCTGGGTCAGGAAAGAGCTGTGCAAGGTCCTGAGCATAAAGCAGCTACGGACATCAGTGTACCATCCACAAACTGATGGGCCAGTAGAGCGGTTCAACAAAACACTGAAGGCCATGCTCAGGAAGGTAGTGGAAAAAGATGGGCGTGATTGGGACTGCTTAATACTGTACCTGTTGTTTTCTATACGGAAAGTTCCCCAAGCCTCCATCGGGTTTTCACCCTTTGAACTACTGTACGGGCGGCATCCTCGTGGGTTACTTGACGCAGCCAAGGAGACCTGGGAAAGTAAGGTCACGCCATACAAAAGTGTAATTGAGCACGTGACCCAAATGCAGGAGAGGATCGCCAATGTCATGCCCATAGTGAAGGAGCCTCTTCTCCAGGCTCAAGAAGCCCAAAGGAGGGTTTATAATAGGATGGCCAGGATTCGACAGTTCCACCATGGTGATCGGGTACTTGTCCTGGTCCCCACTGTGGAAATTATATTTCTAGCTAAGTGGCAGGGACCATTTGAGGTTCTGAAGAAAGTTAATGAGGTTAATTATAAGATACACCAACCAGGTAAACGGAAGCCTGTCCAGGTGTATCATGTTAACCTCAACAAGCTCTGAAAAGACAGGGACTCGACGGTAACCCCGTGTCTGCTTATCCAGTCCACAGTGGGGTTCCAAGATGTCACTATTGCCGACACCCTCTCTCCCTCACAGAAGCAGCAGTTCAGGGAGCTGTTAGAGCAGAACAAGGATATGTTCTCGGAACTACCTGGTCTTACCTCCGTGATTGAGCACGAGGTTGTCATGGAAACTTATGTGATTGTCAATGTAAAACCATATAGAATCCCTGAGGCCCGTAGACAGGTGTTTTCACAGGAGGTGGAATGGATGCTAAACTTAGGGATCATCGAAGCATCTAAGAGTGGGTGGTCAAGCCCAATAGTTTTGGTACAAAACCCAGTGGGGAATGGCGCTTCTGCAATGATTATAGGAAGCTCAACGAGGTCTCTAAGGTGGACGCATACCCGATGCCACGGGTAGACGAACTTATTGAAAGGCTAGGGCCGGCCCGGTATATCACCACGTTAGACCTCACAAAGGGTACTGGCAAATCCCCCTGTCAAAGGAAGCCAAGGAGAAGACTGCCTTCTCAACCGTGATGTACCTTAGCCGCAAGCTTTCCCTGGCAGAAAAAAATTATGCTGTTGTGGAGAAAGAATGCCTGGCCATTAAGTGGGCATTAGACCCCCTCAGGTATTATCTGCTGGGTAGACAGTTCAAGCTGGTTTCTGACTATGTGCCCTTAAAATGGATGAGGCAATAGAAAGGGAACAATGCCAGGATAACATACATTGCAAGATTTTTCTTTTAATGTGGAACATAGGCCTGGCAAGTTGCATGGTAATGCAGATGCACTATCGCGGGTGCACTGTCTGTTGAGTGAAAGTACCCAGCCCCTCGGCTTTGGGTGGGGTATATGACAAAGCACAAGACTTTATCATTGAGGGCCGATATGTGCCACGGCACCTTAGGGCTGCGGTGGAGTGAGCCAGAATAATAGGTCTGCAACCTTAGGTTGAAGACACTTTATTTACTTTCTTCATCACTACTTTAAGCAGTGGATTCTGGGCCTGGCTTTACTGGAGCAGTCTTAGAGCTGGGTGGGGGACTGCTCCCACATATCCACTCCAGGATGTCCCTGGCCTATAAAGCCAGAACTTCAGGTGTTCTTGGTGTGGTATGCCACTCCAAGCCTGGAGTTGGAGAGGAAGGATCCTCTGTGTAAAGTCTCTCTGAGGAAAGCTGGACTTACCCTTCTTACATGCTGCTACTCTTGTGTATGGTGAGCTGAACCTGTTATGTTTTACGTTACTGCCTGAAGAAAGATCCTGTTTAAGTTCTGTTTGCACATCGGCTGAAGATAAGCTGTTTATGTTCTGGACTTTCTGTTTAATAAAACCCGTCGGCTTATATCGAATATACACTGAATTAAAAAAATTAATTAAAAAAAATTCACAATTTTGCTGCCTTGGATGAAGCCAGAAGAGAACGGAGAATGACGCTTCGTAGGCTCAGGGACTAGCAGTCCTTCTGGATGCATCCATTGAGTCAGCAGCTCTACACCATCCTTTGTCGGCGGGAGTTGATCATGTACCCTTTTCAGTGGAGTCAAGAATTTTTAATTATTAATAAATAACCAATTCACAGATTTGTTTTCTTTTCACTGTAATTGTGAGAGACAACTGCAAAAAAAAGAAACATTACTCCTTTTTAAAAAAAGGTGTCTCGTACATCTGTTTAGCTGGTGTACATTCAGAAATACCACAATATGCTTCAAGTCGTAAAGAATTAATACTACTTTTTATTAATCATCTTAAATAGTTTTAAAAGATCTCAAAGTCTTCAAATGGTCCATTGCTATATGTGTATTTCATTTTTGCTACAATTTGGAACATAATTTCAGAGTGTTTTACTTTGTACAGTTTATATCCCCTACTGAGTGCAAAGAGCTTTCCATAAATGTTCACCTCTAAGAAGTCCAATATATCTTAAATGTTTAGAATTCAAGTTTGCTTCCAGTTCAGTGTGACACTATTTAAAGTTATCACATCAACATTCTTTTTTCCCCTTTCTGTATCTTTTTCACTTTCTATGACAGCACTTGTATGTAATGCTGATATGAAATATGTCCTGTGTGCTCTACATAAAGAGAGATGAGTTTATGTCACTTCACATATCATATGTAAGCCTTTCTAGTATTTCCCATGACAAAGAAGCAATCTGTACAATAATTTTACAAGAAACATCCAGAGCATTTCCCTTAGCAGGGGTCAATAAATGTCTCTTTAAAGATATATGCTGTACATGATAATATACTGCTATGTAGTACTCCATAACTTCAGCATGTCCCATGAGTCCATAATAATACATTGCTGCCTTGACAAATATATTCTAAACTCACGAGGGAAGTCCTTAAACTATGTACTGATAATTCCCATGCTACATACAATAATCTATTACTATTCTATGCAGTATTTCTAAAGAATTCTTCAACAGGACATAATATATTGGTCTACCATAAGGTACATAGCTCATAGATATCCCAGAAGACAGGTGTTTGTGTTTCTCTTTCATAAAATATATCTATAGTATCTTGTACATTTCTAGTAGAGTATAAGAGTATAATGCTTAAGAACCAAGCAGAATTTCCCAGTGCCGCATATTGTAGATATACAGATAGACATATACAGATAGATAGATAGATAGATAGATAGATAGGTTTCCTACAATCATAATACATGACTCTTCATAACGTTGGCATTCCCACTCCTTATCGTATCTAGTTGTCCAGATCAAATAAAACCCAGCTCAATTATACTCTACAATCCTGAACCAGTTTATGAGATCAATAAGTGACAACCTAGGGGCCTGGTCCAATTTCACACTATCATTTATAAACAGAAGTAATCTCTTAAAACTAATATTCTCTAAACTTCTATGCCTGCTACAAACCTTGCCAATATTCCTTTAGTTCTGAGATGGAAAAATTATTAAAATACTCTTTCAGTCTTTTATTTAGCAAGGCAAATGACCACATATTCCTTACAATATTTTACAGAAAAGATCAAAAAAAGGGGATATCATTTTGCCAGATATAAAATTCTATATGAGGTCTGCCAAATTATGTATCTCACTGGTTATCTAAATCTGCAAAATTTCCTCCAACAAACCTATAGGAGCAAATGCATGCCTACTTCTTCCTAAATAACTGCTACACTTTCTCTTTTCAGTTTTCCTGATGTAGGTGAAATCAAATCCCTCATTTATGGCCCCTTGGCACACATGGAGAGTAGTAAGAAACAATTTAATCTTTCTAAACTGGTTTCACACCACTTGATGTTTATTAGAAACCCCCAGATTCAAAATCTGAAAGTTCAATGAATATATTACAATTGGTACAGCGAAAGACTTTCCTCAGTAAAGGATTTGTTTGACATCCCTAGGAAATTAATTCTCTCAATTAATCAGACTTGCACAAAATTTGACTTTCTTTCTCCCCACCCTTTCCATTTTCTACAAGGCGTCCTATCTGCCGCCGAGGTTAGATCTTCGGTTTCTACTCCTTTTTCCATTCCCCAGTTGAGTAGAAAACAAGAAATCTAGGGATCACTAGATAGTCCGGGGCGGTGCAATTTCTGTGACCAATAATTTAGGGTATGAAAACTGGCTAGGTCTAAGACTTTCTTTGTTGCCCATAGCAACCAATCAGAGCTCCCCTTTCATTTTTCAGAGCACTATATGAAATGAAAGGGGAACTCTGGTTGCTATGGGCAACAGAGAAATTTTCATGCATGTCTCCCTTAATGTTCTACATCGGCTGTGGCTTGTAAGACCATACTGCAGACATGAACGGGCCCTACTCTTCTCTCATACATTTTGATTGGACCGAGGCCTCTTTACAAAACAAATCTAGGGTAAAACATATCTTCTCCACTTGGCAACCAATTATAAATATCCTCTCTGAACACATTAAAAGTTGTATTCTGTCCTGCTTGAAATCCACCACATGATATCTAGAAATGTCTATTGGAGGTAACCAAACCATTCAATTTACGGGATTGAATAAGTAATCTGTATGGAAGCTTATTCTTCTACTAGGTCATGGAGAGATTTTGCTCAGGTCTGCACATTCTCCACTTTTCCTCCTTTTCCTTTACCGCCAAAAATTGTTATCTTTTTTCCACCTCTTAAAGGCTTGAAGGTCTTTTCTTGGGATTTCCCATTGCTTGTTTGTTTTGTATGATTATGTGCTGTTATACCTGGGAATGGTACCATAATTCTACAGCATCTTTCCCAGCCCTTGCTTTTTTTCTTTTTGTTCTCTCCTTTGTTTCTCTTCTCATTTAGTTTATTTAATCATTTTTATCATGTGATTGTATGTCATGTTTAATTCCTTAACCCACCTGGACGTATGGGTACGTCCTGGTGGTGTCAAGGAGTTGTGTAGCGGGATCGCAGTGCGATCCTGCTAAATAGCTGCCAGGTTTTAACGGCTAATTGCAGCTAACACCCACTTTTAAAAGCAGGGATTTGGGGTGGCCTTTTTGAAGGCATCCATCCCCTGCCATTTTTTTCTTTTTTTCCCCACTTCTAGCCCCCGGAAAAGGAAAGTGGGTAACCGCCATTTTGGGTAAAACCCTAATGAAATTTTTCCCCTATGAAATTTCATTGGGGTTTGTAAAAAAAGATCGCACCCCAAGTGGTGAAACGCCCTTTTGGGGACCAAATCTAAAGAAAAAAAAAAAAATTTTTAAAGTAAAAAAAAAATTTTTTAATTAAAAAAGCCCAAAAAAGTCCGATCAATTAAAATATAACATCATTTTATTCCGGGTTGCTGGACACCAAAAGGGGAAAAAAAAAATTTTCCCAAAAGGAAAAATTTGGATTTTTTTTTATCATTTAAATTCCCCTAAAAGTTTTGGAATAAAAGGGATAAAAAAACGTCGTAGGGTTTTCCAAACTGCAAGCAATTAAAATTTGAAACTTCATCCGCAAAAAAATGCCCCCCTCACTACGAAATAGGTTTTTAAAAACAAAAAAGGGTTATTGGTCCAAAAAAATTTTAAAAAAAATAGAAAATGTTTGGAATTTTTTTATGCCACCAAAACATAACGGAAATGACACAGGTCACCATAAGAGGAAAAATAAAATGAAAAATGGAATTAGAGTTTTACTTGAAAAAGCGATACCAACAAACTTAAAACAAAAGCCAGTAAAAAGCATTAAAAAAGTTGAGCTTACATTCTGTGCCATGATATTATGGTGCAATGAGAAAACAAAGCCAGTTCACCCAATGCAGCAGAATAGCATGGATTAAGGATCACTTAAAATGATGATAAATGCTGCAAAATGTCCAGCGTTTTCAAATATTAAATCCTTGTTTATTAGACGCCAAAAATAGAACCATACACATGGTAAAATCTTCTGCATCCTCAACACATAGGGGCATTAACCCTCTCAATACCTTACACCTGGAGAGAACCCATAGAGCCTACATGACATTAAAAACAATAGCGAGAAACTGCAGAAACACTATGCGTATCCAAATGTGAACTTTTCGATATGTGTCTTCTAATTCTCTCCGCAAGCTTACATGTTTTTGGGATCCCACACATGAAAAAATTGGGATGCATTAACCCAATTTCAAGATAAATTACAAAAAAATTTTTACAGTTAAAAAAACCCGTTTTTACTAAAGGAGTAGATTTGAAACTATAAGGGGAAAAAAAAACCCCAGAATTTTGTGAAATTTTACAGCAAATACATTTGCTAAGTCCGAATCTAAAACACCCAATGGGATGGGAACCCGGGAAGAGGGGTAGTTGGGAAAATGGGAGACGCCGCTACCCGAAGTGGGGCTATTTTTCAAAAAGGGGGTTGTTTAAGTTTTGTTTTTCTATAAAAAGGGATTTATAAAGTAAAAATAGGGGCAACATGTATGAATGGATCATTTTTTCTTTTCTGGCGTTAAATGCTCCAAAAGTGAGTGTGTCAGACATGTTTGGTTTTAACTTGGGGCCCCAGACCGAAAAAATTGTAATTCCCCAAACCAAAGTGGGGGAAAAATTTTTTTGAGGAACCTTTTTTGGGGGCATTTGCCCACATTTTTTTGGGGAAATTGGGGACGGAAAACGGGGATGGGAAAACGCTCAAACCCCAAAACCCAACCCAAATTTTCATATGGGCGCCGAACCGGGGTTGGGTTTTAAAAGGAACAAAATTTTCCTTATTTCCCCAAATTATACCAGTAAAAAAAAATAAGTAAATTTTTTGGGTTATTATCAAACAAAAAAAAATTAAATTACATAAAAAATGAAAATAAAAAAAATTTTTTAAAAAAAATCTTAAAAAATATATTTAAAAACTAAAAAAAAAAAACATTTTTCGCCTATAAAAAGGATTTTAAAAAAATTTAAAATTTTCTAAAATTAAAATTTAAAAAAAAAATAATAAAAATTTTTAAAAAAACCCAATACAGAATCAAACCCTTAAAACCCCTTCTCAAAAAACTGTTTTTTGCAGCCATTTTTTTAATTTTACATTCCCTTTTTACACTTTACCACATTAAACCCAATTTCCCCTAAAAGTACCCCTATAACAACCAAACACATAAGCTAGGGGCCTTGAACCCCCATGTGGCATTTATAGCAAACTTTCACCCCTTATCATATACCCGAGGCGCAAATTTTAAAAACCAAAAAAAACGCGAAAAAAGTTGAGGCCCAAGTTTTTTAAAATGTCCCCAAAGTGTCTTAAATTAAAAAAATATCACAATAAATGGACAAACTTTCATACATATAAACCCCTTTATCAATCCCTTTAAAGACATATTTTGGGTTTTTAAAGCACAAAACAATTTTCCCCTGCATTGTGTTTTTTTGTTTCAAAAAAATTCCCCCCTACGTAACTAACATTAAACCCAAAACTTTTTTTTATACAATTTTTATAATACCAAAATTAAATTTATTTTTTAGCCATGCAAAGTTTTTTACCTGTCGCATATTTCCCTAATAAACAAATTAAAATTTGGGGCCCCCTCCTAAATGTAAAGGGGGGCTTCCCCATAGAGAGGGATTTGTAAAAAAGGGGCCCACCCTTTTTAGCTACCCCTTTGGGAGCAAATTGATAAAAATACACACCCAAAAATTTTTTTTCCCTATATAAAGCATAGTAGTAATGCATTTTAGATGTTCAACTAGTTCAATGTTTGTATGGGTTTTAGTGCTGCTGTATTTAGTGTTTGATAATTTACTTTCTACATCAGTGGGCTCTAGCATCTATACAAATTGCAAATGGATGTGTGAAATAACTTTTTTTTCTTGGGTTATTAATCCCTTAAAGGGGTTGTATTATTTCATTGAATGGTCTTCAGAATAAGAGGACAGTGAACACACGTAACTTTGCAATTGGATGTCATTAGCAAAGCTGTTTTTGTATTCACGTTTTTCCTTATCTTCTCTTTCTGTTTACACTGATCTCCAGTCCTGGTCGGATCCCTCCTCCTTGCATTTCACTAGCTGAGAGCTCATTTACATTCTATTCAGCCCCTGGTAGGCTGTATTCACAGATCTTGCATTCCTGCCTTTCACTCAAAGTAAGGGACCGGCACATTTTCATTCTGCACAGCCAGAAGAAACAGAATAACAGTGCAGGGCTTCTACAATCAGGAAACAGCACAATTGTGTGTCGATCCCTGCCTCTCCTGCATAGAAGGGAGATCTGTGCCGTTCATAGAAAGCTGGATTCAACTGTAACAAATTTCCAGCTGTGAGAGGAGAAGAGTGCTCAGTCTAGATTGAATGCAGCCTGTGGTATGTATACAGCTCTTACAAAATAAGACTGATAGGGAGAGACACAGTGACATGTGGACTCAGAGAGGGGTGGGGAGTCTCGGGAGCAAGTATGAAAAGTGAAGGGGGGATTATGTCACCCAGCTGGGAGGGGAAGAAACGCCCCTGCATTTCTAGAGTTGAGAAGCTGAGAGCAGTATGAATCAGCCGAACTAAAGAAGTGATACATCCCCTTTAACACCATATGATATATATTTATCATGAGGGGGGAATTTCTGTGACAGAAATGAGCCTCTGAGGTCAAATTTTTAATTCTACTTTGTTAATTGTTTTGTATGTTAATATTGTGTGTGATATATAATTTCATCATGTGAGGGGGCAAAGTAGCAGGGACGTGTTCATTGGGAAAGGTGAAAGAGGAATACAGAAAATCCAGACAGACTGTCCCCATGACGCTTTACTGGCCAAGCACATGGTAAGAGAACAATAGAAAACATTATACTACATATCAAACCAATTTTAGCCATAATCCAAGTTTTCCATAACTCACTTATGAGATTATGGCCCTGGAACCCAGCTACACCTCGTGGGTTAGTATTTTAGGAACAGATATGGGCCCAAATTATGAATCTGCCATATTCAAATTTTGTACGCCTGTGTTGGTAATTTCATACTGGGGAACATGGCGGTCATGATATCTGGATAGGAAACTTGTAGCAGGAGTAATGACCAAAGATGGAAAATATGACTTTCACTAGTATCCCTGACATGAAATTAGCCATCCCCTCTGTGACCTAAACAAAAGAAGGGGCTGTTTCTTTTTGGAGATTCCATAAACACCTCGAGAAAAAAGCCCATTTTCAGTCCCAGGAGTTGCTAATTGCAGGTCTCTCCGATTCTCTTCAGCTGTACACCTCAGCCCAGATTCTCTAGCAGATTGAATTGGAAAAGATCTGTTTTTCATTATTTTATCCTGTTTGTTTTTAAACTGTTCTGCACATTTTATATATGTCTCTTGTTTTGCATTTTTTGTGATTAAACACTGTATCTATATATTCTATTAAAGTTTATAACTTTGATAGTTTTGCCTTGTTTCCCTAACGAATGCCATATATTTCTCCGAAGAGTTAGGAAATTCCTTTTTTAAAGTGGTGGCAGTGTATGTGTTGTGGGGACTGTGTACCATGTGGGGGTACGTGCGCCCTTGATACCCCCCCCTCCTTGCACCCCAGTTCCCTGACAGCTTCGATGAAAAATATATTTGTCAGAATGATTCTGCCGGTACCAATATTCTATCCACAGGAGTAACAGTAGGAGCATGGCTTATTCATGTAGCTGGACTCTCGCTACATGCCAGGATCAGAGATTATTCCAATTCTGAACGTTTAACCTCTTAGATACCACAGTCGCTAAACAATTAGAGAAAAGGTGTTAGTTACCTCTCTAAGCCCATCAGCCCCCTGCAATGCAATCAATGAGTGCCGATCATTGTCATGAATGGACAATGTTAGGCGAATATGCATAATACACTACAATACAGTTGGTCTGTATTAGACTATAGCCATGATCAAGTGATTACATAATCAATTTCCTTAGTGAGACTTTAAAATAAGGTTAAAAATGTTTAATAAAATCTTTAAATATATTTAAAAAACCCAATAAAAATCACCTTATTCCTTCACTTGTTCCTTTATTAAATTAAAAAAAATTAAAAAAAGTACAACACCTGGTTTCACTGCATACATACCGATGTAGAAAAACTAAACAGAACAGATATTGCACCGTGATATCACGGCACAGAAAGTTATCTCAACTTTTTCAATGCTTTTCAATGGCCTTTGTTTACAGATTAGAGCAGATAACACGAAAAGTCATGATATCATGGTCAAGCTGTATTCTGCTACATCTGTAGCATTTCAAACTATAACTCATCGTGGTTTTAAAGCCATATTTCATAACATAAAGCATGGTGGTATTAAATAAGGCATGGTGGTCTAAAACAAATTATGAAAATCCTCAATATTTTGTAACATTTGATTTAAATTTATTTTACTGTAGTTATTTTTTTCTTTTATCTATACTTTGCCGGATGTCTAAAAAATAACCCCGCTGATCCTTCTATTACCATTTAGTAATATTAGTCTCGCTGTCAGATTGGTGCTATTTGAAGGATTTATGTCATGTAGATGGCTCATAAAATAAGGATTTGCACTTGTATTTTTTCTATTATCTTCTTTTTATAGAAAATCAATCAGTCATCTCAACAGTGAAGTCTGGAGTAAAAATCAGGATGATGTCACTGAACAGTTTTAGTGATGATCTGTTCTCCAGAAGTCTTTCAATGAGTCAATCGGTCTTTCAATGAGTCAATAGTCATTTTCTTCCTGTCAATTCTGTCTGGAGAACAATGTACTGATTCTGCTATATCACAAATATGTATGTCTGTTGCTTGTATTAAACAAAAAAAAAATCAAAAAACCTTTCACAGCATCTTTGTGTCTTTATAAATTTTCAAGGCTCACAGAAAATATGAAGAGCTCAAGGAACTGTAAAATTGAGCATAAAACATTACTAGAGCACATTTAGTAAAGTGTTTGTGCCTAGGACCTGTAGTAAAATACACCAAAATTTGGCTCAATATAGCACATCTCCTTCTAGACATATTTATAATGTGTTTAAGACATTTATGTACCTAACTGGACAGGAGGGAAAGAGGAAAGGGGGGCTTAAGACAAGGCTTGGCTTAAAATGTGACAAAACTGTCTCGAAATTTTGTTGTAGAATATTGGTGCAAAGTAAGTCAAACAATAGTTGGTGTAAAATGTCACACATGTCTGGCTGTCTTACCTACTTAGTCCACCCATAGACTGGCATGAATATTTCCACTGAATACTAGAAAGCGATGTAGTTTGTTTACATATCATGAGGCTGTAATCAGATGCTGACTGCCTACTGACTTGTCCTGGTGCTCATCATCTAAGTCTCCACGAACATTCTGGAACATCCAAACATTTTTTATATTTTTTGCTAGGTGCACCAAATCTGTGACTACACAATTCTCTGTGTAGCTGCTGTTCTGCTGTGCTTAGATATGCTGTCATTGATGGTGCAACAGAATACAGCAATAGGTTAAAATGCAAACAAGCACTGAAGTCCAGAGATTCCAATTAAATTGTAGTCCTTTATTAGGGTAATCCAGTAGTATACTGCAGCACCCTTGTGGCAAACAAAGACAACAGGCTAACAAGTTTCAAGCACTCATAGCACTGAACATAGTGGGGCAGATTTATCAATAGTGTCTTACTTTTAGACAGTGTAAAGTTAGACTAGCAAGTTTTACAATACGCCACATTCATTATAGTGTTGATAAATCTGGCGCAGGTTAGAACTGTCTAGTCTAAATTTGTATCATCTTTAACTTGGCTTACTTTTACGGCAGAATTTGATTGCAGATTCTGGCGCATTTTTTGGTTGTATTTAAGCCATGCCCCTTTTCCATGAAACCACGCCCATTTTATGAAGCCACACTCATTTGTCGACCGTGGCGCAAAAGCGCCTGAAACTATCCAAAGCACATAGTAAATGTAGCGAAAAGTTGATTTTTGGTGCAAATTGAGCCAGAATTCTGTCGCAACTGCCTTGATAAATCTGCCACAGTGTTTACTGTAAACTTAAATACTAATTTACCAATTAAAATATATTAACAATTAAAAACACATTTCTGTATGAGATTATTTACCAGCTTGCCGTGCAGCTGATCACCGGTCTTAGTATAGATAGAACGGCTCTACCTGTAAGTAAGAATTCCGAGCATGCGCAATAAGGTGATTGAAACTAGAGTGTGGGCAAAATTACATCAGATCTTTAAAGTGCCAAAAAATAAAATAAATTAGCTGTATCCTGATTTAATCCAAGCAATTGTAGAAAATATGTTCAGTATGTATCATGAATGTACAAAAAGTATAATAATAGCAAAATAGTTTATAAAATTTTCAAAAATGCTTTTAAATTAATAGGCACTAAATAAATTACTTTATGCATGATCTTATTAGTATATATATAATAATAGTTCTATATTTTGGATTAGAGAAAAAATTACAATGTAAAACATTATACTGTCCAAAACTGCAGAATAAAAATTGCATAATGTAAACATGTTGTAATCTTGCTTATAACTATCTGTGAATTCACGGGACACCAAACCTACACAAAAGAAAAACTATGAAAGAGATAAAAAAAAATAACGCACTTAACAATAAATAAAGAAAAAAGTGAGCAGGATATATGATTACTTTAATAATAGAAAATTAATTCCCTCCTTAAATTTAACCCTTTGAGGGAGATGGTATCTAAGGTTCATATCCAATAGGCCTCCCTGCCATGTAATAGATGTTCTAAATCAGGGCTGGACTGTGAAAAAAAGCAGCACTGGCACAAAACCCCTACTAGCCTATATACAGTATCCGCCTCCAAAATTTCTCTTGGTCACTCAGCTCGCCACTTTCTAAAATAAGCAACACTATAACCACAGGCAAGAAAGAAAAAGTGGTGCAGAGAAACCTTTACTAAAAGGCTGAAGAACAGGTGTGTTCTCACTTTATAATCAGGGACAAGTGTGCGCTGCCACTATACAAGCACCGATATCATCTACACCAGCTCAAATCACCAGACACCAGCTCAGGTCACCATCACCACAGTGAATACAGCACTGATCTAACACAGAAACAAGATAACTCCAGACATCAGAGACTCACAGGAGACGTCCTCTCTAATGGGAGTTGTTCTCTTGTCCTTTTCTTCTCCATCTGGCCCAAGCCTACATGACCTCTTCTCTGATGAGCCATTCTCTTTCCTTTTTTTCTCAGTCCGGTAAAGAATGCAATTACGTCTTCTCCTTGCCCCCTACTCATCCCTGTAAAATTTACCACACAAACATCTCAGACTCTCTCTTTTCCAGCACTTCCATATCAATTCCCACCTCTGTTTAAACTCCCTATCCATAGCGCCCCAAAGAGTAATAGTGCCCCCTTTGGTGCCCCACACAGTAATTGTACCTAAAACAGCAAAAGGGCCACCAGCTGATTATAGGGCCCCCATTTGTGCCACCAGTAGGTAGATAAACACCCCATAGAGCAGGCAGTCCCCCAAATTAGGCAGACTGATAGGCAGATGCTCCTTTTAGGTATATTAGACCCTAAAAATTTGAAATAAAAATAAAATCAGATAAATTGGTAGGCCCCCATTAGATAGCTATACATGCCCCAAGTAGGTATGTAAGTATATAGGCCTCCCACAGTATATAGGTATATAAGTACCTAATCCCCAATTAGTGAGCCCATCAGTGGGTATATAGGCCCCCCTCAGTAGATAAATAAGTATAAAGGTCCTCACAGTAGATAGAGAGGTATATAGCCCCCCATAATGTACCTATATAGACCCTATCGGTAGGTAGCCATATAGGGTCTCCTTAGTGAGTAGGTATATAGGGGCTCCCAAAGTAGATAGGTGTATAGGACCCCTCAATAGGTAGGTAAATAGGGTCTCCCAGTAGATAGGTTGGTATATAAGGCTCCCCCAGTAGGTAGGTACATAGGCCTCTAAAAGGTAGAAGGGTCCTCACAGTAGGCAGGTATACAAGACCCCCAAGTAGGTGGGTAAAAAGGACCACCCAATAAGTGGGTACATAGTGTTCCTTAGTAGTATTATGGTATATAGGGCCCCACCAGCACGTAGGTACATAGGCCCCGCCTAGTAAGTAGATAGGTATACAGGGCCCCCAGGTGTTAGGTAGGTAGACAGGGGACCCCCCCACTAGTTAAGTTGGTTGACAGAGCCTCCTCCTGGTGTAAGTTAGGTAGACAGTTTCTCCCCAGGTGTAAGTTAGTTAGACAGGACTTTCCCAGGTGTAAGCTAGGTAGACGGGACCTCCTGCAGGTGTAAGTTAGGCAAGCAAGGCCTTCTGCAGGTGTAATTTAGGTAGACAGGGCCTCCCCAGGTTTATGTTAGGTAGTCAAGGCCTCCTGCAGGTGTAAGTTAGGTAGACAGGGACTCCTCTAGGTGTAAAATAGGAGAAAATGTCCTCTTGCAAGTGTAAGTTAGGTAGACAGGGCCTCCTCTAGGTGTAAGTTTGGTAGACAGGGCCTCATCTAGGTATAAGTTAGGTAGATAGGAGACCCTATTAAAAATAAAATAAAAAAATTATACTCACCTTTCCTCCCTCTTCTCCGGTCCGTGTGGGCAGCATGACGTCATCACATTGCGCCACCTGCGCCACGGCCTCCAGGGGGCTGAAGAGTTAGGTAGACACCGCGGTGATCTCTGCATCACCGAGACCCGCCAGAAAAATCACCAACCAACCCCGTCTCCCCGCATTGGGCACAGCGATCCCCCGGACCCTGGCGGCCCATGGGGAATCTGCATGTTCTAAATCACAGCCTTTAATTGGTTTGATGCGTTTTTCAATGCCAAAAATGTTCAGCAAACTATAATCTGAATTATGACATTCAATAAAATGTTTTGCTACGTTAGATTTATTATGTGCAGCACTACTTGTTACAGTATCTCATTAAGATGTTCCCTAATCCTTACTTTTAATTTTCTGGTGGTGCATCCCATAACGGAGATGACACTTTGTGCAGCGGGCCACTTACACTACATGAGTTGAATTGCAATTAATATATTGCTTAATAGGGAAAACTTTTATGTTGTTTGAATTGGTGAAGTCCTTACAAGGCAAAGCCAGATGACGGGTTTTACACAGATGGGATCCACAATTATAAAAACCTTAATGTTAAAGCCAGTTGCTTTTGTTTGTATTAAGTTTAAATAGATTTGGTGATAATGTATTGCCTTAACTTTTTGACCGCCTGGAAACGATTCTGCACCCTTGATCCAGGACTCTTCCACCAAAACGGTAAGATATTTTACAGTAATGTTTTTATTTGATTAAATTAGCAATTATAGTCCACTACCAGAGTTGTCTTTTTGCTGTGTTGAGTTCATAGGTAGGTCTTAACAGTTTATCTCTTTTTGATGTGAAACAGTGTTTTTTTCCTCTTTTTAGTACCCAATTAGGGTATCCTTTGGACGTAAGGGTCTGGCAGATTTCTTGCTGCAGTTTTATGTAATTAATTTCTGCACTACAGTTACACTTTACAATTTACCTATGGGATAAATTTATGTGTGTTGTGCAGAATAGTATTGCCTGACTTCGTTTTGCGATGTGTGTCTGAAATAATGATATCATTGTCTATGCAAGTAAACTCAAGATCAAGGAAAGGTATTGAAGAACCAGTGCAAGTAAAAGTGAACTTAAAGGAGTTGTCTCCCCACAGGGTTTCAAAGAATGCATGAAAGAAATTCTCTGTCACTTCCTGGTTCATACTAATTTGCATAAGCTCCTTGCTTGTACAGCTATGTTGTGCTTTCAGATGCTAATTAGATTAGATTAGCTTCTCAAACTACTTGAAGGACTTCTTATCTGATCCCCAAAACAAAAGCCCTAATTACAGAGCTGTTTACTTGAGATAAATCAAGCTTTTTACTGTCTGGCAGCACAGGACACTGACTGACACTGCAGACCTGTGTGATGACTCACTCTCTGTTATCTCATTGAACAAACAGCCCCAGGAGATTTGTTTACAGGTCAGTTACTGAGGGAACTGAAATAGCCATGGAGGTAATAAATTCACTTGTATCTCTTTAGGGAAAACAGAGGAACAATGCAATATATTTGGAAAATGTCTTTATTTTGTGTTCCCTACAATTTGAAAGCTATTCTTTGTAGCGAGACAACCCCTTTAAGGTTCAAGGGGTAATTGTTGAGATAATGAATAAAAGAAAAATGAGGCAGAGGTGATCTACAGTATGTATCTGCCATACCATTGTCCATAGAAGGAATGTCAACTGTATACCCGTACATCTCCTCCTACCACAACATTATCAAATTTGCAAGGGATGGTGAGTACTTCGTACCAATTGACACACTCCTAAGTTGTAAACACATGACATTGTTATAGGAAAAATAATTGTGTCATGAAAAAAGCAGTGACTGGTTGCATGAATTCAATCAACTCAGAAGAACAATTGCTGTATTTTTGTAGGTGAAAATTTAGTGCAAAGAGAACAATGTGATGTGAAATACTTGTATACAGTGATACCACATTACAAATTAGCCACCACATCTCAGGACACCATCTTTTATTTTCAAAGCAACAAACATCCCTTCTATCTTAAATATCCAGGAACTCTTTGAACTAAAGGTTGAAGGAGGGAGTTAAGCCATTCACATATTTTTTTCCAACAAGGACAAAATATAGCCATTTCATGTTCACCATAAAAACACAGATGGGCAGTCTTTCAGGGGTTAAATACAAGGCTTGACCTACATTCTAAAGTTTCTATTACTTGTATTGATCATTTGTTCTAATAACAAACATGAAGAATTTTGGTGGAATTTCAAATTTTCCACCACTACCCTGAAGACATACATCAGTAGAATACAACTAGAATTTAAACCAGACTTAATTTTTTCAGAGGACTGCTCAGAAAAGTAGAGTATCTCTTGATATAGTTGCTTATTGTCATATCATTGCGACTTGTTCAGAGATTGGCTTTGATAATTACATTTTATTAAGAAATTAGCTAAACTGTGTCATTTAATATTCAAAAAAAAGAAAGGTGAAGCTCTAATTTAAGTTTATTGGTAAAAAAAAAACAAAAAACACTCTATTGCATCATGCAAGTACGGTTAACCACTTAGTTATAAAGTGAATCTGTATTTTTTTTATACAGTTAAACAAAAATTATTATGATAGTATGTTGAGAGAAGCATAAAGTGTTTCATTTTTGTTAGTGAATGAAAATAAAAAGATAAATATATACACTGCTCAAAAAAGGGAACAATAAAATACCACATCCTAGATCTTAATGAATGTAATATTTCAGTTGCAATTCTTTATTCATTACATAGAGGAATGCACTGAAAAAATTAAACATAAATTCAATAAAAATCAAAATGAATATCACATGAAGGTCTGGATTTCGAATGATTCTCAAAATCAAAGTGGAAAATCAAATTTCAGACTGATCCAACTTCAGTGGAAATGCCTCAAGACATGGACATGAGGCTCAGTAGTGTGTGGTCTCCATGTGCATGTATGACCTCCCTACAATGCCTGGGCATGCTCCTAATATGGCAGCGGATGTTCTCCTGAGGGATCTTCTCCCAGATCTGGATTAGAGGGCGCTAGAGCTTCTCAGCTCCTTTCACATAATGCCTTGTGATATGCAGATGCTTCGTGGAGTGAAAAAAGGCAATTTCGAATCTCCACACACCTATATAGGTGCTCTCCCTAAGGACAGATATACGCTGTCTGAGCTACTCATTGCATCCCAATCAGCCAAGCTAACATCACTTTGCTCTGTACTGACGAGGGGCAAAACCCCGAAACAGCCTTTCTACAGATGAGTGATGCTGCCTTGGCAAAAAATCCCTTCTTGCTTTCCAAAGATCCAGTGGGTCAAAAGCAAATTAAGGATTTGTTACATCCAAAAGAGGGCGCTAGAGCTTCTCGGCTCCTTTCTCATAATGCCTTGTGATATGCAGATGCTTCGTGGAGTGAAAAAGGCAATTTCGAATCTCCACACACCTATATAGGTGCTCTCCCTAAGGAGAGATCTTCCCTTTCAGTCAACTTCTGGACAGTCTGTAGTGCAACATGGCATTGGTGGATGAAACAAGATATGATGTCCCAGATTGGATTCAGGTTTGGGGGACAGGCAGGCCAGTCCATGGCATCAATGCTTTCATCATGCAGGAACTGCTGACACACTTCAGTCACATGAGGCCTAGCACTGTCCTGTATCACATGTAACCCAGGGCCCACTGCACCTGCATATGGTCTCACAATGGGTATGATGATCTCATCCCGGTATCTAATGGCAGGCAGGGTAGCTCTGGCTAGCACATAAAGGGCTGTGCAGCCCTCCAAAGAATGCCTCCCCACACAATTAATGACCCACTGCCACAACGTTCTCCACAGTGTCTCCAGACTCTGTCACATCCGTACATGTGCTCAGTGTGAACCTGCTCTCATCTGTGAAGAGCACAGGGCACCAATGTAGAATCTGCCAATCTTGGTGTTCTCTGGAAAATGCAAAGCGGCCTGTTGGGCAGTAAGCACAACACCGACTTGTGAATGTTAAGCCCTCATGCCACCCTCATGTAGTCTTTTTCCGACAGTTTGAGCAGGCACATGGATATTAGTGACATGCTGGAGGTCATTTTGTAGGGTTCTGGCACTGCTCCTTCTATTCCTCCTTGCACAAAGGAGGAGGTAGCAGTCCTGTGGCTGGGTTGTTGCCCTCCTACACCCCATATCACGTCTCCTGGAGTACTAGCTTGTCTCCTGGTATCTCCTCCATGCTCTGGACACAGTGCTGACAGACACCGCTAACATTTTTGCCACAACTCGCATGGGTGTGCTATCCTGGACTGAGCATTGTGGACACCACCTCATGCTACCACTAGGGGTGATTGATTTACAATCAGATTTGATTCATAACTGAACAGGTTGACTTCTGCAATTGCTGTCCTAGGACAAGAACTCTGCCCTTAAAATGCATTTTCTAAGGGTGCTTTCACAGCACAGTTTTGGTGCAGTTTTAAATGCGCTCCAATTAAAGTGCCTTTATTACCAGCAAGCTTCTTTCAGTTGTCTAAATTGTTCAGAAAGGAGTTTCAAGTGAATAGTCACTTACTGAGTTTGAAGTCTTGTGGATTACAATCACAGTAATTGATTACTCACTTTCCAAACAGTTTAGATCAGTGCAAAAAGCTTGTTGGTAGTAAAGGCAGTTTAATTGGCGCACATTTAAAATTGCATCAAAACTGCTCTGTGTGACAATACCTTAAGGGCAGAGTTTTACATGGAAAGTCTTAATCAAAACAAATTAATTAACCTACTTAAACTCATTTCACTTTCTTTATATTCAACTGGCAACTTTATACATATCAGTAAAGAAAGGGTCAAATCAGCTCACCAATTTTAGGTCCAAAATTACATGTCAGTTAATTTTATAAAATATCTTTAGTGGGAGCTTTTTTCTTCAGGCAGGCTAAATGACCTAATTCTGGCTGCTCTGTGCCACCACAAGGTGGACCTAAATGCATATGGATTTAAGAAACTAGTTTTGAACTCCTGTTGCCCTCTTGACAGTGTTGTGGTAAGCAGTATAGTCATTTTACTATTTTAGGGTAAGTTACACGACGCTGATTTTGATGCAGTTTTCAGCACTGTTTTGCTGTCCAAAGCACCTAGGCAACTCCCTCAGTTCAATTTCCTTGATTTGTATGGAAAACTATGGTTTTGACGTGGTTTTTAGGCTATGTTCACACGGCTTAAATTGGGGTGCATTTTTCCGCGTATTTCACGGCGTACTGCGTTCTTATACGAACGAAATGTGCCCCACACATTACGATAATCCACAGTTATGCCTCCTCTCCCCGGGAGTACAATACGACGCGCGGAGGAGAGAAGTGACATGTCATTTATTCATGGCGCTTAAGCGCCGCGAGTAATGACAGTCTATGAGGCCGGCGGGCTACCAGCCCCCCCCCCGCATTGTGGGAGTACGTGCCGATCGGTGCGAGTTCCCGAACACCCGGCATAATTGCGGGGCGTACTGTACGCCCTGCAATTAGCCGTGTGAACTTAGCCTTACACTTTTTCTGCACTGAAAAAGAAGTGATATGTTGATTCTTGACGAATTTTAACCCCTTCAGGACCCGGCGTTTTTTTTTTGTGACACGTTAGTTTTTCCCTCCTCGCCTTCTGAAAGCCATAACGTTTTTATTTTTCCACCTACATAGACACATGAGGGCTTTTATTTTGCAGGACAAGATGTACTTTCTAATGGTGTTATTCAATATACTATAGAATACACTGGGAAACCGCAAAAAAATTCAAAGTGGGACAAATTGTGAAAAAAAGTATTTTCGCCATGTTTCTGGGTGATTTGCTTTTACGGTGTTCAATCTTCGGTAAATATAATGTGTTATCTGTATTCTAAAGGTTGTTACGCATCCGGCAATACCAAACATGTATGGTTTCCATTATGTTTTGGTACCGTAAAAAAATTCCAAACATTTTCTATTTTTGACATTTGCGCCGCAGCGCCAGTTTGTGCGACCAATAACTTTTTTGTACTAACATCTACGGATGTCAATGAGGGTGCATTTTTTGCGGGCTGAAATGTAATTTTTATCGCTAGTAGTTTGGAATGCATGCGACTTTTTTTGATCATTTTTATTCCATTTTTTTGAGTGATGTAAAATGACCAAAAAACGCAATTTTGGTGTTTGGAATTTTTTTTCTTCTACGGTGTCCAGCGTACGGGATAAATGATGTTATATTTTTATAGATCGGACTTTTTGTGTAACTTTTTTATTATTTTAATGATTTTATTTGTAAAATGGGGAAAGGGGGGTGATTTGAACTTGTAATACTTTTTTTTTTTTGTACTTTAAAACTTTATTTATGTATTTTTTTCACTGTAACATTGAGTCCCCCAAGGGTGCTTGACCACTAAGGGGCACGATTGTTAATACACCCTAATGCATTGCCTAGGCAATGCATTAGGGTGTACAAAGATGGCGGTTTCCCCACTTCCTGTCTGCGGACGGAAGTGGGGCAAACCGGCCAGGGTAAGTGACGGGAGTCTTCACAAGGCTTCCCACCACCATGCCCGGTCGTCGGATCGGCGCATCGGTGCCGATGACCGTAACGATCGGTGCGCGGCACTGATCGGCGTTCATTCAGACGCTGCGGCCATCTTTGCCGCGGTGTCTGATGGGTTAAACAGCGCCAGCGGGCGGAGCCACCCACCGGCGCTGTTACTGCCGGGTGTTAGTTGCAATCAGCTGCTAACACCCGGCAGCTGTGCGGGGGGGTCGCGGAGCGATCCCCCTGCAAAGCCCCTGAGCGGCCCTGGGACGTACTCATACGCCCAGGGTCGTGAAGGGGTTAAACAAGTAAAATGGCCATAAATAAAAATGGATTTTTGCAGCAAAAATGCCTCACACAAATTATGGTGCATAATGTGAGGCGTTTCCATGCCAAAAACCTGCTCTGCTCTTCATAATGTTTAGCCCCATACTGTGATGCCCATGATGTTTAACCCCCTTACTGTGCTGCCCATGATGTTTAACCCCCGTACTGTGCTGCTCATAATGTTTAACCCCTGTACTGTACTGACCCTGATGTTTCTCCCTGTACCATACTGTCTGCAATATTTCTACCCATACTCTGCTGCCCGTAATGTTTTACTCTGTACTGTGTTGCTCGTGATGTTTCCCTCCCGTTGCTGTCCAAAATTCAGTGTACCCATTTAGTGTTGTTCCCCAGTAGCTGTCCCACCTCATAGAACAACAGCCAAAAGGGGAGAAAGATGTCAAATTAAAATCAGTTCCTCCCAATCAGAACTTCTCTGGATGTAGCAGAAACAGATACTTCTTACTTACTAACTCGCTGCCTCGCTATCTCAGCGTCTATTGATGCTTACTGCGCTTGTCTCTGCTTTCACTATACTGCTTGCAGACCGCGCAACTGCGTTAAGGACTTCTGTCTTAGCCAGCATTGTGTGCACGCATCTACTCAGACGTTCCACAGCATCTCTCCATTCCTTTGCCATGCACAGGCGCGCTACACACTTCTTCAATCTGGGCACTGTGCTGGAAATCTCTAGTGTGCGCCTCCTGGTAGTAGAATCCGCAGCATTTGTGCCACCTATATGACTGCGACACCTCTCCCCTCTCAATAAGAAGTGTGCCAGTACCCCTCACAGACATACAATATTACCCTTTTGCCAGGCAACTCGTTATGCGCATACCATTCAGACAGCCACAACGTATAGCAATATAATTCCTAGCCCTAATCATTACACTGGTTACAGATAGTGATGCGCGATTGTGTCAACTATCGTTATCGAGTCGATAGTCGATATCGGCAATTATCATGCCGATAGTCGATAACAGATTATCGCCGATGATCATTAAACTCTATGGGAGAGGAACAACAGCTTCATTCTTACACCCATACAGGGGTGGAAAAGCTGGAATTAACATCCACAACAGGAAACCGGACACGTGCTACATCTTAGGCAAGACAATTAGGCAACAAAAGTCACAGAAAAAAAGTCACAGACTATTCACTATCCCTGTCTTGTACCACAGCATGACCCTTAAACCTGCATGACCCACAAATTAAAAAGTGCCAGAAGGCAGTATTATTTGAATCATCATTTTAGTTGCACTGGACATTGACTATCCCTGTCCTGTACCACAGCATGACCCTCAAACCTGCATGACCCACAGATTAAAAAGTGCCGGAAGAAAGTAGTCTTTGAGCCACCATTTTAGTTGAACTGTATATTGACTATGCCTGTCCTGGACCGCAGCATGACCCTTAAATCAGCATGACCCACGGATTAAAAAGTGCTGGAAAAAGGAGTCTTTGAACCACCATTTTAGTAGAACTGGACATTGACTATCCCTGTCCTGGACCGCAGCATGCAGGTTGCATTAACCACTGAAGAACAGATTGGCGACGCTGTTAGTTACTGAGATTCACAGTGCACCGACCCAGCGGTGACAGGCCTGACGGTCCTGCAATCGACGATACGCTTGCTTGCGTGTTGTCACCAGCCCTGTAAGGAGCACCTTCTCTGGTACCTCTACCTCCATGTCCTACACCCCTCTTTGCTCGCTTACCACCTGCAGTTCGCCCTTGTTCAGAAATATAAAAATGTAAAAGGTATGGAGGAGTTTATGACAGTCTCTTATTGAAAGACGGCAAATCACAGCTATTCTTAAATCCCTCTAATTTCCAACAGCCAACTACGATTAGAAACAGAATTGTTTCTATCAAATATCTGTGAAATGCGGTCTGGTGGAAGAACCGTAACACAAAATCAACAGTGTTTTTCCTTCAGTTCCTGAGATTTACAGCTGCCCACTAGGACTAGCAGTTGATAGTTTTCAACAAACTATCGTGCAAATGCACGATTAGTTCCAAACTGAGACGCACTGAGTGACTACAGGCGTAACTTACTATCAAATATGTATAACACAATATGCGCAAAACTGAGCTCTCTGCGCCTAACAGACGAACGGACTGCAATAAGAGTATTTAAATGTTATATGGATTAATATGGCGGCCTCCGCACAACTGACAACAGGTGCAATTTCCAATAAATTATGTATAAAACAATATGCGTACAATTGAGCTCTTCGTGGAAAACAGACGCATGGACTGCAATAAGAGTATTTAAATGGTATATGGATTAATATGGCGGCCTTCGCACCACTGACAACAGGTGCAATTTATTATAAAATATGTATAACACAATATGTGTACAACTGAGCTCTTTGTGGCAAACAGACGCACAGACTGCAATAAGAGTATTTAAATGTTATATGAATTGATATGGCGGTCTTCACACCACTGACTACAGGCGCAATTTACTAGGAAATATTTGCAACACAATTTACGTACAACTGAGCTCTTTGCGGCAAACAGACGCACGCACTTAAATAAAACTATTTAAAAGTTATAGTGATAAGTTATGCCGGTTTTTGTGAACACTGACATGCAGTGATTGCAATAGAACTGAAAAAAAGGGACAATTTCACCTCGTATCAGAGGTCTGCTGGCCAAAAAAGTGGTAAAAAACAATGCTTTTTTCAGTTCAAGATCACAGAACACACTAAGCTGCAAAATATCTCCCTTCCTTTCAAAAGCCTTTCCTGCTGCCGTCCCCTCCCCCGCAGCCCCGCGGCTGCACACACCAGTAGATATCCTTAAAAATTTTTCTAACTAAATAAGAAGTGAAATTCTCTAATCTAACTCTATTCTATGCTGTAGGTAGGTGGATGGTTTCTTGTATTAGAAGAGACTATCTCTCAGATCTGTTAGAACAGCTATTGATTTAAACAAAGACACGTCCTGCTGTGAGGTGACATAGACAGAGAATGAGCTCAAACAGGAAATGCAGTTGCATAGATAAAACGAGGTCACATGATTTTTGAAGCCAATGAGATCCATACACCGCAAAGTGGTGACATTGTACATCCCACTCACCCCCCTCTATCCTCGGAGCTGATTGGCTGGCCACCAAAATGACAGAACACGCAAAATGGCGCGATAGTAATAGATAATCTGTAAGATTGTCACCTACACGTGCCGTGCTGATTTCAAATTTTGCTGGTAATATCGCTCATCTCTACTTACAGTCTATTGCATTCTCTTCTACTGTAACTTATAGTTCAGTGGGCTACGTATCTCTTAGAACCCAGCCCCAGATATAAAAGACCTATCATCATAGACCCAGGCTCAGCTTTTTAGTCTACAGTAGCATCCGTTTCCGTGAAGGCCAATATTAAACAATTTTAACTTCAAATATATCCACATTTCAGACATGAATGGGAAATCATAGTCACATAAAGACATGTTTAAAAGCATCAGCAGAACAAAATAGAATAATCAACACATTTATGTTTCATAATGACTGGCTGTCAGTGCCATAAGATCCAGAATAATCAGAGATCATCCTCTTTATACTGGACCTAGTTCTTACAAAAAACAAGAAAAGTTATTATTTTCATTGAGAGCATTCTGGTTGATACTACTGAGACACTAGATCCAGAAGCATTCTTTTTGGAGGATTAGACGATCCCAGTCCCCCCCCCCCCCCTCCTTATGGGTATCTTATTTAACTCTATTCCCCTAGATTGTAATAACTCAGTGCGTCAGTTGTGCTTTATATATATATATATATATATATATATATATATATATATATATATATAATATA
>JAODAL010029667.1:0-51254 GCA_025379985.1 Phyllomedusa bahiana
TGTTCAAAGACAGCCTTAAATCCATATAACATTTTATTTTTTGCATCGTGCGCCAATGTCATTAAATTTAAAAATGGGGGTTTGAAAGACTATTTTTTCCCAGCACTTTTTAATCTTTTAACGGGTAATTTTGCTTGTTTTGGGCGGCCAAAAAAAAGAAACCCAATAGTAAGGCTTATCGCAAAAAGCTATTTTGCCGGCTTCAAGGTCATAAAAAATGAAAAAAGGGTTACTGGTGTCCCCCTCCTTGACCCACGCCCAAAATCAAAATTGCGCAATTTCTGCCCCTTTTTTGAAAATAAAAATCAGGTTTTTGACACAGGCCTCAGGGGCCTCCACTGGAGACACCTGTTAGATCAGCTCACGTTCAAAATGTCCGTGGTACAATGTCAAATGTGCCACGTCAATGGAAGGTGGCAGCGCGCAAAAGCGAGTGTTTTTTTTTTTTTTTTAAATGTATTTTTTTTTTGGGAATGTTTTCTGGGGGGGCCATAAGGGTTTTTTTGGGTGGTTTTGGGGTCAGGTACTTTAAAATGGTTCCTCAAAATTCTGCTTTTCCCCTCCCCCCTTCTAGATTGTAAGCCTCACAGGCGGGCCCTCTTCCCTCTCTGTTCGTTAAACATTTTTTCGTCACCATTGATTTGTTAACATTTGTTGTGTATGTAACTCCCTTGAATTTTACAGCCCCTGGAATATGGCGTTTAAAATAAATTTTAATAATCCCGGGGGGTGGCAAAGGTAGGTATTTTTGCCGGGCTGGACGAAAAAGGTGCCCCGGTGATATGTTAAAATGTAATGGGGGGCACCCCTTTGATTTTTGATGTGGCCATGTCTTCGCTGTACCCCTGTCACTGGGGCCCCTCCCAGCTAACCCTCCGCTTTCCCCTGTTGGGTTGTTTTCTGCCACTGCCCGTATATTACAATTTTTTGGTCCCCGGGCAAAAAAGTGCTGGGGGGTCTCTCCCAGTTCCCATGGCCTTTCCCAAATAGTGGTGTCTTTTTGTGTGAAAGGGGCCCCTGTGTGGTACCTGTCCCCTGCTGTGGCTACGGGTCCTCATGTTTTCGGTTAGCATTGTACAAAATTAATTTTTTTAGTAGAATTGCTTTCTGTGCTTTTATAGCCTAATTGTTTTCCCTAAGAGGGGCCCTTCCTTTTACTTTTTGGTTTTTTATTCCAGCTTCTTCCCCCCTTTTTGGGTGTAAAAATAAAGGTTTTTGTTGCTCTCCCATAGATTTAAGGGCCATCGCGACTAGTCCACAATCGCTCATCGCTAATTAACCTTTTTCAGTCCTACGCACTGTCCTCACATGTTTTTGGCGGCCCTCTTACAGGGTGTGTTGCTAATCACTGCTTAGAACCACCCACAGCCTGGGAGAGAGTGTGAATGTTAAAACTGTTGTGACTCAGGGGAAAACCCTGTGAGGAAAACCCTTTTTTTCATAAATCTTCTTTTAACACAGTTTCAGTGTTTGGGTAGTCTACACAGCAAATTTTTTAAAAAAGCCCCTTTCCCAAAAACCACGGCATTTTAGCATTGGGTGTACAAGGGGTTTTTGGCGCGGTTTTTCGCAAACAAACAAGGTCGGGTTTTTGGATTTTTCCCCAGCGTTTTAAAAATTTCCCCGTAAAAAATTCCCCTGCTTTTGTTGCTTCAGCCAGTTTTTTTTTGCAGGGGGTTTTGGGCAAAAGGATTACAGTCAGATTTTTGGGGGTTACTAAAAACAATCAAATGTTAAACGGGGCTGCGCAGGCATTCCTTAGTTGTTGCAAAACTCTAGAAAGGAATTTATTGCTACCACCATTTGATGGGATCATAGTGGGAAACTTTTTAAAACCTTTTAGCTTTAAAAGTTACATTGTGTTTTGCTGTTCTTAAAAGAAAAAAATGATTTTGGTTTCATATTGGGTGATTTGGAAGTTTAATACTTCCTTTTTGTACAATTCCGCAACCCAAAATTTTTTTTACGTATATTTTTTTCTCTAAAGAAAAGACCCGGGACTCAAGGTTTTTTCCCGTAATTTTCCATTAAAATTTTTTGGAAAAAGGGCTGAAATCTGTGCCCCCCCTCCCCCCAAAGATAATTTTTGTTTTAAAAAAATTTTCTTTGGGAAAAACTTTTTGTATCGTTTTTTCCAAAAGTATTTTTTTTTTATCCCCTTTCTATTTTGGTGGGGAGGATTTAGAGGGCTGACCCTTTTTATTGATTGACACTTTAATCTGGGATTTAAAGAAATTGGGATAAAACGGCTTTTTTCCAATGTTTTTAAAACCAAATGTGAAAAAAATAGCATTCTTTTCATTAAATTTAAAATTTTTCTAAATCCCGCACATCAAAATTTCAGGGGAAAAAAACCATGTTGTTAAAAAAAAACAAAAAACCCAAACATTTTTTAATTTCCTTTTTGGGGGTTTTATTTTTTTACATTAAACGGTCTTCAGAATAAGGGGACAGTGAAAAAAAAGCAATTTTTGGTTTTCATTTGTAAAGCTGTTTGTTTTCAAAAGTCTGCCTTTTTTTCGTTTTTGTAAACACTGTTTCCCCCGTGTGGGCAGTTTCCCCCCACCTTGCATTTCATTGGCTGTTGGGTCTTCTTTTTTTCTTTTTTTCGGCCCCCCGTCTTTCACGGAGCTTTTCTTTTTGCCTCTTTCACTCAAATTTAAGGGGCCCGGGCAATTTCCTCTGCACCCGCCCCACTGCTCGTGCTTTTTACAAATCGGGAAAACCCGCAAAAATTTTTTGCTCGGGGTTGTGTTTCATAGAAGTGCTTGGATGAAATTCTTTAAAAAACTGGATTTTTCAAATGTAAAAACCCCCAGCTGTGGAGGAGAAGGATCATGCTTGAGTTATAGAAAATTTAATGAGGCCTGTGGTATGGGAAACCCGGGGTCTTACAAAATAAAACTGCCTTTGGGAGAGGCAGTTTTCATATGGAATCAAAGGGGGGGGGGGAAATTTGCCGGGGGGCGGCTTTAACAGTGAAGGGGGGGTGTTTCCCTCCCCCCCCCTTTAGTTAAGAAACCCCCCAGTGGGGGGAAGAAACACCCTTTGGGTTTCCCGGAACTGAGAAAAACAAGCTTCAAGAAAAAAGGGGAACTGATGAAGCGATACTCCCTTTAATTTCACTTAAATTTGAATACATTATAAAAATATGTGTTTTTTAAAAAAAATCTGCATTTTTACTGAATGGGCTTTTGATGCACTTTTAACCAACATGATTTTTAATGTGGTACAAAATGCAATAAAAGCACAGTGTGCAAATCCAGTGTTAAGGGAAAGTTTCCATCCTGTTAAATTGGGAAATGATTTCTCCATGCTTCCTTTGGTGAAAACTTGATCCCTTCATAGCAATTAAAACATTCACACATGGAGCCACAAAATGACTATAATGTATGCTTTAGCCCTAAATCTTTCCAATTAACAAAGCACACCCTGGAACACAGGCACTTAATGAGCTTACTACAAATTCACAAAAAGGAACTCCTGCGATTATAGAAATTAAGGGGACTCTCAGGGATTACAGAATAGCATTCAGCAGATTCAGCAATAAAAGTAAAGATCTTGGATTTAGTAACTGTAAAGATGTGTTGTGTTTCTTTACATATACGTACAGGCTTCAAGGGGCTTAAAGGGGCTTTCTCACTACACGCATCATATCTGTATTTATGGGGACAGTAAAACTAATACAAAATTAATTTTGCAATTGGTTTGTATTAAAGGGGAGTTCTAGGACTGAATAGTGCTCGTTTGTCCGTCCATCAGGGTATGAGTAAAAATAGGAGAGAAGACTCATACTTACCTCCCGGACGCTCCCGCTCACTTCTGGCTGCCGGTCAGTTCACCCTGGAAATAAGCAGTGGATGTCCATCATACAGGTGACAGCTCCAGTCACAGGCCACAACGCCATGTGCACACCTCTCTGGCCTGTAATTTGCTGGAGCTGTCACGTGAACGCTGAAGGTTCACTGCTTCAGCCCGGGATGAAGGAATCGGCAGCTGGGAGTGAATATGAGCGTCCGGGAGGTAAATAGGAGTCTTCTCTTCTATTTTTACTTATACGCCGATGGACGAACAAGCATTAATCAGTACCACTTTAAGTAAACCATTTAGTATAGCAGCGGTTACCTAATTTGTATGTGTCTTGTGCAATTTCTTCAACCTCCGGTTGGGACACGCCCCCTGTGCTGTGATTAGTTGTCATGCTCTCTCTGTGCTGGGTGCCGGCCATCTGAGTAATCTGTGTTACCTCTATGGGTTTGTTTTCTCATTGTCTTCCTCTCCCTCTCCCCTGAGCTGTGTGAAACAGGCTGCCTGTGCTCCTTAGTCTCTTGCTTTTATCCAGGAGCTAGATCTGAGAGGTCAAATGTTGCCTGTGCCTCTGCTCCTCTCCCAGTAACAGCTCTTAGTGTAGGATCTGGGCAATTACTGAGCCTCTTTAGCTGCCAGATTCATTCACATAACACACCTTCCCCCACCCATATAACACACTCTTATACACTCTGCTCCCTCTATCCATATACCAACCCCTTATGCACTCTGCCCCCCCACCTCTTTTTTCATGCAGGGTGTAGAGGGGGAGCAGTATATATTTCTCACATTTGTTTTATCATTTCAGGTGCAAAAATGTTCTCATGCCTTCTTTGTCTTATCAGGTTTGGAATTTAAGGCATTTTTGTGCCCATGTGCATCTTAGCTATGTGTGTGCTCACGTACAAATTCTAGGGCTGTTAAGTATGGGACACTGGCTGTGCATAACTAGGATTGCACTAGGTTAGCATAGAAAGAAATACAGGTAGATAGGAGAGAGAGAAAGAGAATGGTTATGCCATGATGGTTTGGAGGGGCTATTCAATGACAGGTAGCAGGTATCCTGTCATTTAATATGCATGTGGTACAACGTAGTTATGGCATGCTGGTATTATTCTGTCACTATGTAGTGGCATGGTAATATTCTACAATCACTTTTATTTGTAGTATATACTGACAGACAGCATGTGTATTGACTTTTAATATGCATCACCACCACATAGTGACTGAATATACCAGCATGCTGTAACTACGCACCATCACCACAGGCATATTAAACAACAATACACCCGCTATCTGTCAGTGAATAGCTCATACAAAGAAAAGTGCCTACAAAATAGCACCAATATTACCATCATGGCATAACCACGTATCACCACCACATGCATATTGAATGTCAAGATACCTCCAATCTGTCAGTGAATAGCTTTTACAAAGAAAAATTACTGCAGAATATCACATACCACCACCACATAGTGACTGAATATTACCACCATGCTATAACTATGTATCATCTCCTCATGCATATTAAACATCAATAGTCTTTTAATACGAATGTGGTAGTGATATGTGGTTATGGCATTGTCTTAATATTCAGCCACTATGTGGTGGTAATACTGAGAGGTGTCAGGGCTCTTTTAGGGTTTGGGACCCGCACCTATCAGACATTAATGACATATCCTAGCGATATGTCATCAATGACTAGAGAGACAAGGCTGGCAAAAAATATTTAGAGGGGAACGGAAGAAAATTACATGGATGGAAACTTATTATCCGTAGCTGCACATGGCAGCGCTGATCGCAAACGCCAAATACAAAGACAAATACAAAGACTGGAAGAGATACGAGTTGGAGAAGCACAGCCCTGTGCTGCTAGACACAAGGACAAGATTTCACTTTCTGTAATATTAGAGGGCTGTATGTATAATTGTTTACACCAATGCAGGTGTTCTAGTTACAAGGATTGCTTATGGAGTCTGGGAGGGAGGTGACTATCCCAGCTCTTCAATGTCATACAGCACTCTGTATGTAATGCAAATAAAATACAGTTTATTAATTATTTTCTCCACAATTCCAAAACGTCAAGTTATATATAAATACTTATTTATATTATTTGTATTCCACAGTGACTGTTTTGAAAAAGGTCGATGACCAAAATGTCAACATTGGTATGTCATGATATAACTTGACCTTTTGGAATTGTGGAAAAAAAACAGATTTTTGTACTTACCGTAAAATACCTTTCTAGTCCAATTCATTGGGGGACACAGCACCTTAGGTATAGGCTATTGCCCTCGGAGGCGGACACTAGGAAGACCAAACGCATCGGGCCCGCCACGGTGGCCTATATCCCTCCTGCTGATGCCAGGCTGATCAGTTGGTACAAAAGCTGTGGCCGAGAGGAAGGAAAAAAGAGACACACCGACCACTGAAAAAAAAGACTATGAGGGTGGGAACTGTGTCCCCCAATGAATTGGACAAGAAAGGGATTTTACGATAAGTACAAAAATCCATTTTTCTCGCCAATCATTCATTGGGGGACACAGCACCTTGGGATGTCCAATAGCTGTCCCAGAGGGTGGGAAAAAAAACAACAAAAAAATTGCTCAGCAGTGATAAGCCCTAAACAACTGCTGCCTGAAGTACCTTACGGCCAAGGCTTGCGTCAGCCAAGGCCAAGGCATGGATCTGGTAGAATTTAGAAAAAGTATGGACCAGAGCCCAGGTGGCCCTTTGCACATCTGTAACGCTGACGCCTGATGCCGAAACGCCCAGGAGGCCTCAACCACCCGTGTGGAGTGAGCAGTAACCGGAAACGGAAGGGACTCCCCCTTAGAGCGATAGGCTTCCGAAATCGCAGACCGGATCCAGCTGGCAATTGTGGCCTTAGAGACCGCCAGGCCCCTGCGCGGGCCTCCTGGAACAACAAAGAGAGCTTCTGAGCGCCTAAAGGACTCCGTGACAGAGGTAGATGCGAACAGCCCTGACCACGTCCAAACAATGCAAAGCCCGTTCTCGTGGATGAGAGGGCGAGGGACAGAAAGAAGGCAGAACTATGTCCTCATTAATGTGAAACGAAGACACCACTTTAGGGAGAAATGAAGGAACCGGACGCAAAACAACCTTGTCCTTATGCAAAATCAAAAAAAGAGATTTGCATGATAAAGCCGCCAGTTCAGACACTCGGCGGATAGAAGTAATGGCCACCAAAAATGCCAACTTCCAAGAAAGCAAACGTAGGGAGATCTCCCATAGTGGCTCAAAAGGTGAAGACTACATGGCCTTCAACACAAGATTCAAAGCCCACCATTCAATAGGCCTACGAACCGGGGGACGGAATGCGCGACCTCCCGCAAAAATGTTTTAACCTGCGTGCAGGAGGCTAGCTTGCGCTGAAACAAAATTGAGAGGGGAGAAATCTGACCCTTCATGGAAGACAGGCTGAGCCCGAGCTCCAGGCCTGACTGCAGGAAAGATAGCACCCTTGGAACCCAAAATACCAAGGGGTGAAATTTCCGGGCCTCAGCCCAGGTGAAAAAAAGACTTCCAGATACGGTAGTAGATCCGGGCGGACTGTGGCTTGCGCGCCCGAATCATGGTCTTGAAAACCGCCTGCGACAGACCGCGAGCTTTCAATATTGCGGTTTCAACAGCCACGCAAACGTCAAACGCAGCTGCAGTAAGGTGGGGTGGAACAGGGGACCCTGTGAGAGAAGATCTGGACGAGACGGGAGGGGCCAAGGAGCGTCTGCCAGCAGGGTGATAAGATCCGCGTACCAGGACCTGCGAGGCCAGTCCAGGGTGATGAGGATAGCAGGTACCCTCTCGGACTTGAGGCGCTTGAGCCCTCGAGGAAGATGAGGCCAAGGAGGAAACAGATAGACTAGAGCGAACTGCCTCCAAGGCAGGCCTAACACATCTGCTGCTATGGCCAGGGGATCCCTGGCTCTGGACACGTAGTTCGGTAGCTGGTGATTCAGGCTGGACGCAAATCGTTCGATGCCTGGCGTCCCCCATTTCCGGCAATTTCGGGGAAAAACTTCCGGAAGAAGCGCCCACTCTCCGGGGTCGATTGTCGTCTGACTGAGGTGGTCGGCCAACCAGTTTTCTACCCCTGGGATGAAAACTGCCGACAATGCTGGAACCGATTGTTCCACCCAGCGCAGAATCCTCGCGGTTTCCCGAAAAACCGCCCGACTTTTGGTGCCGCCCTGATGATTTAGATAGGCGACTGCCGTGGCATTGTTGGACTGAATCCAAACTGGGTGCCCCAGAATCATCGAGGCCCAATGCAGGAGTGCCAGAAAAATGGCCCAGAGTTCCAGAACATTGCTCTGGAGACCGGATTCGCTGAGAGTCCAGAGGCCCTGAGTCATCCAGGAGCCGAAGACGGCGCCCCACCCTGATGCACTGGCATCCATGGTGATGACCAGCCACTGCAGGGGCAGGAACGACTTCCCCTGAAGCAACACAGGGGAGCTTAGCCACCAGCCCAGGTCGGCTCGCACCCGGGATGGCAGTCGAACCATTGTGTCCAGGGAGACCCGTCCCACTTGGCCAGGATAGCCTGCTGCAGAGGGCGAGAGTGAAACTGCGCAAAGGCCACAGCCTCGAATGCAGCCACCATCCTGCTGAGCACCCGCATGCAAGTGCGGTGTATATGGGGTGTGACGCACAAGCACAGAAGCATCCGTCTGTAACTGCCGAAACTTCTCCGGCGGAAGGAAAACTCTAGCCACCTGAGTGTCGAGCGTCATCCCTAGAAACTCCATCCTCTGAGCTGGGATCAGACAGGACTTGTCGAAATTGACTATCCAGCCGAAGCGTACCAAGACATCTAGGGTGACCCTGATACTGTCCAGGCAGGCGTGATGAGAAGGGGCCTTCACCAGGAGATTGTCCAGATATGGGATGATGGTCACGCCCCTGATGCGCAGAATCGCTTTCAGGGTGCCAAGACCTTCGTGAAAACCCTTAGTGCGGTCGTGAGACCGCACGGCAGAGCCGTGAACTGAAAGTGTTGTGACCCTACCGCGAACCGCAGGAACTGCTGGTGAGCCTGGGCAATGGGGATGTACAGATAAGCGTCCCTGATGTCTATGGTGGCCAGGAATTCGTACCGCTCCAGTGAGGCTAGCACCGACCGGAGCGATTCCATGCGAAACCCGGGAACTTGTACGATTTATTTTTTAGTGGAGTTCCCTCTCTTCATGTCTATATCACAGCTCTTCAGGGATGAGAACTGACCATTGCAGAAGGTCTGCAGAGCTGTGACATCCACTCCCTCACACTGCTCACACAGAATAAAGAAGAGGACTCGGGAGGGAACAGGAACAAGGAGGGGCGTGATGAGGTCACCACTCCTCAGTGAGGGAAGGTGCATACTGGGAGGAGAGATCCACCCCTGTATTTGAAAATGTAAGCCAGAGAAACTGCTCAGATGTCTGCAAAACTCTGTACTGAGAAAATCCCTTTAGTCCCCCCCCATTAATATTTTGCACCACATTACCATTATCTAGTTCCTGACCGATGCCCCCTTTACTCTCATATTTTCCTTTTCTTTTGTACATGCTGGTTTGATTACTATAACACAGGGGTCCCCAACTCCAGTCCTCAAGGCCTTCCAACAGGTTATGTTTCCTTAGCATTGTACAGGTGATTCAATTATTGTCAGTGCATTTTTTTGTGTTTTTATTTTATTTATACATACTCTGCCCCAACTGAGGTCAGAAAAATCTTTGAGGGGTATTTTTACAGAACTTTTTTTTTTTTGCCGATTTACTCTGTAACTGCATGTTCATCATCGAGAAAGTGTTGGCATTTTCGAACTAAGTGCAATTAATTAAGAGTTTGTCTTATAATCTATTGATTTTGTACAAAATCTGTTTGTTGCTTTTTCATATCTGAAACCATAGTGAGAAAATGGTTGCATGTCATAGAACCCTGGGTCTCGTATAAAAACTAAACTGATAAGTATAATTGTAAAAGAGATTAACATAGCGTGCAAAATAAAAAAAAGTGCATAAGGAATAAAAAAAAGACACTAGGAACTTGTCCAGATCGTGTGCGTCTGTTTTATTTAGCATTAGTATTAAAAAATATAAAACTCCAAAACAACACGTTTCACAGGACTTGAATGGTCCACTTTCTCAGGTTGTACCAAAAAGAATTTGTAAATGACTAGTATTTGAAAAAAAAACGCACTCGGGGCCAGACATGAAAACAAGGCTATTAAGTTACTGCTAGAAATGTACAAGATAAACAACAGTATACAATCCATAATCATCAGATACTAAAATCAAACCTTCAACTCTACATATAGTGTACAGTACAATATTTATAAAACTATATCAAGCATATTTCACGGAACTTACCTGGAATTAGACATTTGACCTCATGACGAAAACAGGTTGCATATTAGCATACAAACATATTAGCATATTTCATGGACCTTACCCGGAATTAAACATTTCATGAAAAAAGATTACATCAGGTCACGTGAAAAACTACTCTAAATCCCCGGTATCAGGCATAGTGAATCAAAAAAAATAAGTAAGGTTACGAACAGGGCTCTCCGAAAAACTAGGTAAAAAGATTATGAGGCGCCACTACAAATAAGTGAAATATTTTTAATAAATAAAATCCTGTATTGCCGTAGGGAACAATGGTGTTCAAGTTATATATCCAGTCTCTCTCGGCCAGGCTCTGATTCCGATCAGGGACATACTCTGGGATCTGCTCAATGGGCTGTACATAAAACATAGATGTCTCCCCTATATGATGAGTGACATGGTGCCTAGGAAGACTATCAATTTACAGTGCCATGCAAAAGTATTCGGCCTCGTTGAACTTTTCAATCTTTTGCCACATTTCAGGCTTCAAACAAAGATACAAAATGTTTAATTTTTTGTGAAGAATCAACAACAAGTGGGACACAATTGTGAAGTGGAACGAAATTTATTGGATATTTTAAACTTTTGTAAAAACTAAAAAACTGAAAAGTGGGGCGTGCAAAATTATTCAGCCCCTTTACTTTCAGTGCAGCAAACTCACTCCAGAAGTTCAGTGAGAATCTCTAAATGATCCAATGTTGTCCTAAATGACTGATGATGATAAATATAATCCACCTGTGTGTAATCAAGTCTCTGTATAAATGCACCTGCTCTGTGATAGTCTCGGGGTTCTGTTGAAAGCGCAGAGAGCATCATGAAGACCATGGAACACACAAGGCAGGTCCGTGATACTGTTGTGGAGAAGTTTAAAGACGGATTTGGATACAAAAAGATTTCCCAAACTTTAAAAATCCCAAGGAGCACTGTGCAAGCGATCATATTGAAATGGAAGGAGTATCAGACCACTGCAAATCTACCAAGACCGGCATCCCTCTAAACTTTCATCTCAAACAAGGAGAAGACTGATCAGAGATGCAGCAAAGAGGCCCATGATCACTCTGGATGAACTGCAGAGATCTACAGCTGAGGTGGGAGAGTCTGTGCATAGGACAACAATCAGTCATACACTGCACAAATCTGGCCTTTATGAAAGAGTGCCAAGAAGAAAGCCATTTCTCAAAGATATCCATAAAAAGTCTTGTTTAAAGTTTGCCACAAGCCACCTGGAGAAAACCAAACATGTGGAAAGAAGGTGCTAGGTTAGATGAAACCAAAATCGAACTTTTTGGCCACAATTGCAAAACGAAATTTTTTGGGTAAAAGCAACACAGCCCCATCACCCTGAGCACACCATCCCCACTGTCAAACAAAGTGGTGGCAGCATCATGGTTTGGGCCTGCTTTTCTTCAGCAGGGACAGGGAAGATGGTTAAGATTGATGGGAAGATGGATGGAGCCAAATACAGGACCATTCTGGAAGAACCTGTTGGAGTCTGCGAAAGACCTGAGACTGGGACGGAGATTTATCTTCCAACAAGACAATGATCGCAAACATAAAGCAAAATCTACAATGGAATGGTTCACAAATAAAAGTATCCAGGTGTTAGAATGGCCAAGTCACAGTCCAGACCTGAATCCAATCGAGAATCTGTGGAAAGAGCTGAAAACTGCTGTTCACAAACACTCTCCATCCAACCTCACTGAGCTCCAGCTGTTCACAAACACTCTCCATCCAACCTCACTGAACTCCAGCTGTTTTCTAAGGAAGAATGGGCAAGAATTTCAGTCTCTCGATGTGCAAAACTGATAGAGACATACCCTAAGTGACTTGCAGCTGTGATCGCAGCAAAAGGCGGCGCTACAAAATATTAACTTAAAGGGGACAAATAATTTTGCACGCCCCACTTTTCAGTTTTTTTATAAAAGTTTAAAATATCCAATAAATTTCGTTCCACTTCACAATTGTGTCCCACTTGTTGATTCTTCACAAAAAAAATTAAAATTTTATATTATCTTTATGTTTGAAGCATGTTTGTGGCAAAAGGTTGACGAGTTTAAGGAACTGTACCATGGGTGACATTGTAGCGATGGTTATTGATCCTTTTGGACAACTTAGTACAGGTTCATCCAATATATTGTATACCACAGCTGCACGTAATCAGATAAATTACGAATGTACGGGAACAAGTTAGATGGCTTCTAATTTTAAAATATTCTCCAGTTGCATGATAACGAAAGTTGTTGCCTTTCACCAATATGCCACAGCATTTACAGGTGGGATATCCACATGGTAGAATACCACAAGTGGCACAAAAATTGTCTGCACTTGATTCGTTAGTTAACCCTGGGTTTAGAAATGAATGTGCTTTACCTACTTACCACTGATCTTCCTAGGTTGCATGCGGCTTTTATAGCTTGTAGGAGACTGCTATGGAGAATTTCAGTTGGGAGATCTGTCCTTTACCTTTACAAAGTTTATATATTTAAAAAAAAAAGGTCTATTCTATTCAAGCACAGAGTTAACGGGGTTGCCCAGGTTATTTTAATAAAAAATGTAAGATACTGCTGCCCTGTTCATATAAAAAAATAAAATAATTAAATACAACCTGATACTAGTCATGTTACAACTAGATGACAACTCTGCATGTTTGAGCAAGCTTTATCTTGTATAACACTCCTGAGAATTACATGACTTGCTAGTACGCATTGTTCAGGTTGCCTGAGGTCTGCCGGTTCATCAGCAAAAAAATAAATAAATCAACAACTGCTCACAAAATACACTACAAAGTTAGCCAAAGGTGAAGCTTTACTAAGTCAGTATGCACACAATTACAGTGGGGAAAATAAGTATTAGATACATGGCAGGTTTTCCCACCTACAAACAATGGAGAGGTCTGTACTCTTTATCGTAGGTACACTTCAACTGTGAGAGACAGAATCTAGAGAAAAATTCAGAAAAATCGCATTGTATGATTTTTAAATAATTAATTTGCATTTTATTGCATGAAATAAGAATTTGATCACCTACCAACCAGCAAGAATTCTGCCTCTCACAGACCTGTTAGTTTTTCTTTAAGAAGCCCTCTTACTCTGCACTACTTACCTGTATGAATTGTACCTGGTTCAACTTGTTACCTGTATAAAAGTCCAGACACACAATCAAACTCCAACCTCTCCACCATTTTCAAGACCAAAGAGTTGTTTAAAGGACACCAGGGACAAAATTGTAGACCGGCACAAGGCTAGGATGGGCTACAGGACAATAGGCAAGCAGCTTGGTGAGAAGGCAACAAGGCAACTGTTGGCGCAATTATTAGAAAATGGAAGAAACAAATGATGACCGTCAGTTTTCCTCAGTCTACGGCTCCATGCAAGGTCTCGCATCGTGAAGTGCAAATTAATGATTTAAGAATCATACAATGTGATTTTCTGGATTTTTAGATTCTGTCTTTCACAGTTGAAGTGCACCTGCAATAAAATTACAGACCTCTCCATTTTTGTAGGTGGTAAAACTTGCGAAATCGTCATTGCATCAAATACTTAATTTTCCCCACGGTGTTTTTATGATCTAAACGGTTTCAAAATCCTGTGCTCATTTTCCAAGTTATTTCTATGCAGTGATTAGCCACTGAAAGACACCCTCTTTTTGCCTTTAGAACGACAGCAATTCATTGGGGCATAGATTACATTAGATATTAAAATCACTCTGTAGGAATACTGGCCCATGCATACAGGATAGCTTCTTACTCTAAATGTAGTGACATGCTCTGAACAGCCATTTTAGGGTTAAGGTCTGGGAACTGTGAACATCAGGCGAGAAAGAAAAAAACCTGCGGTTATGTTCCGGGAACCAATCCATGACTACATGACCCTTCAGGTAAGTTGTATTTTTGTGCTGAATGTGCACTTCTGCCATAGGGCAAGTGTTTGCCATGAATGGATGAACTTAGTCAGGCACAATGCTTAGATAAACCCTACTGTCAGAATACCGAGGGTGTGACAAGAAACCATTCCTCATATCATTATGACATTTCCACCAGCCTTAACCGTGACAGAACCCGTGACAGTTGATTGTCTTGTGACACATTCTGACCCTCTCATCAGCTTGGTGCAGCAGAAAACTGAATTCATCTGGAAAGGCAAGGTTTTTCACTTTGGATTGCTGCAATGCTTTAGGCCGCTACAGGCCTTTCCTTCTGTTTCCCTTGGATTACAATGGACCCCTTTCATCACGATTCCCTTTTGCTGGATCTTTTTCTTCAATCCCATCATTCTCGTTATACTGTGTAATTAATACACCCCACAAAGTTGGCAGTTTTTTAAATCCCATACCTGTCTATTCTGGCACTGACGACCATACTATGTTCAAAGTTACTTAGATCACTCAGTTTCCCATTCCATAGATAACTTGCTCACTTGATCTTTTACTGCAGTCTGAGGTCATGTGTCTAATTTCTAGACAGATACTGCTCCAGCCTCAGTAGCCTTACTGTAAGTACATAGCTAGTTTAGCCATCAAATTTTTAGTGAAATCTGGAATACTAGCTTAGCAATTTGCTTCCCCTATAAGCAGCATAAAGCTAAACTTGTGTTGGGGTGGCATGTTGTTGCTCCCACTTCTTCACACTACTGGGTCTGTTTTGTACACTTGTTTTGGCCAGTTATACATATATGTATTTATATTGATGACTTCTTGTATGTTGAGTGTGCTTTCAAGATACAATTTCCCAGACACTGATCCAGCCAATCATGAATATTTTACTTATAAAACATCTGCTTTAGCAAAGTCTATGTCGTGCTTGGCGGTGTAGTAGCCTCTCTATATAATACAGCACGGTAGTATATGTTCTGTACTGCTCTTTACATGTGCCAGAATGTGCAGCTCCATTGGGCACCAGGTCAGGGCTCTATTTTCGTTAATTTCTGGTACATTGTACAAAGTCCATGGCCTAAATAAGCTCCGATCCTTAAATGAAAAAGTGATTTTCATCCTCCAGCAGCTCTGACTGTTATATGTGAAGACTTGCTTTATCTGTATTAATTATATGCTTACCTTTCTTTAATCTTCATTTGACATTATGATGGAGTCGTATTTTGAGGCCTGAAAACCAGTTACCAGTTTTCCCTAGAGTTATGGTTTCAACATACAATGGTCCACCCAGAACCAATTAATATTTAATGTTGAGGTACTACTGTAATGTTCTCTTACTCACTTGCTGGTAACCATCTGCCATTTATTAAATGACGTGCTCCTTTGCGGTTCTTTAATAAGAGTTTTACAATAAAACATTAACTTTTTCATTTTAATTGTCTAATTTTGTTTCTATTTGCATCCCTACTTTTGTGTTCACTACCTTGTAATAAAACTTTTGCCCTGATACTGTGTAGGCATTTACAAATTTGCAAAGTGGTCAATACTGTGGCAACTCCAAACGTACATTTACAAATGTCCAAAATAATGAAATTATGCAGTTTATTCACAGAAATTAATTTATTTAAAAAACATCTTTCATTTAGAGAGCATTTATCTATGTAGCAATATAAATGGCTATATAATAATTTGAAGAATCAGAGTTTGTATACACCATAGCAGCAGAAACAAGTTAAAATATCAAGATAAATAAAATTCTTCATTTGACTGTTTAGCTATGTTCACACGGCTTAAAATGGGACGTATTTCAGTCCGTAATTACGCGCCGTAGTGCGCAAATTACGCATGGAATATGTCCCAGTGATTACGGTAATCCACAGTTCTCATAGAGAACTATGGATTACGTCTCCTCTCCCTCCTCGGCGAGGGGGGAGATAAGTGACATGTGAATTACCAGTGGCGTATACGTGCAGCTGTTAATGAAAGTCTAGGGGCCGGCGAGGTGCCAGCCCCCCGCCCACGCTCCGCCCCCGACCGCAGGTCGTAATTGCGGTGCGTAATTACGACCTGCAAATAAGCCGTGTGAACGTAGCCTTTATTAAAAAGACACTTTTTGTACAATATTTTCTGCTTCAGTGGAATGTACAGCGGAAGAGATTAGTGCAATATACGTTTTGATCATTATAAAGTTATTTCTGACAACTGGAAACAGAAAAGCAAACCACACTTATGTGTATTAAAGGGGCTGTCTAGGATTAGAAACAGTCAGTTTTTTCCAGGAACACCACTCTTGAGTGGGGATAAGCTGAAGTACTGGACACAGCCCATGAACACAATAGACACAGTCCAAAGGGGTGCTTCCTCTTACCCTGAGCAACCCTTTAATGGAGATGTCTGCTTCAGATAACAAATCTTCATTTTACCACTTAGAAGGGACTCCTATTTCATTGGAGGAGCCCCTATTTGTCAGAGCTGACCAATGCATTTTACCCTCAAGGGGAGCACTTGCTCGGAATAACATTACATGGGGTTGAAGTATTAGGACTTTTCATGATTACACTTTAAATATAAATTCGGTACACCCTATTATCCAAGTAGCATGGCTATAATTTAAGTGGAGACCAGATATTTCAGATGCATTCAGATTTGCCTCTTCTGAGAAGAACAAATCTACTGTGGGGTTTCACTAGAGAAGTAATAAATAAGAAAGCAGAAGGAAGACATTCATTCATCAGCCAGCAAGTCTTTCTGATATCTCCTGGTTAACCCCTTCCCAACACCGTGGTTTTTAAGGACAGATTTCATTTCAGATAATTCAGGTGGACTTGTTTTTCCAAGAACGAGTTGTCTTTTTTTAATTATGCTATCTAATGTGCCATGCAATGAAAATCTTTGATTTTTGAGGTGGGTTCAAATGGATAAAAAGTAATTCAACCATTGTTTTTTGGGTTACATTTTTACAAAGTTCAACACGGGTTAATACAATTAATTACAGCAATGTAAAATTAAATTTGAAACCCGTAGTTTTTTACTTTCTGTTGGTTTATGAGCACTTAATGTGTAAAGATATTGTATTACATGTGGGGGGTGGGAGACAAAATAGACACCTTCTTGGATACATATACAAGACATTTTCTTCACCCATTTGCTAATATTTCTCTTAAATGTTAGACTTCAGTAATTCGAGAGTAGTTTTGTCTTCTTTAGAAGCCAATGGGTACAACAGAAGAGTACAATGGTTTTAACTGGTTTTGTATCTTTTCAATTCTACATCACAAATTATATAATGATTTCCCTAAAAACAGCATTCAGTTACAAAATATACAATGGGCCAGCCCAAGAATACTTTTGGAATAACAATATTTGGTGTTGCTTCTAAACTGAGAACTTCATGTTACTCCATCATTAAAATACTTTGGAAAGTCTTTTACATTCCATGTAAAATATACTTTAAAACTTCATACATATTAAATAATCGATACTGTACAATAGTACATAATGATGTAACAACCTCCTTCACATTGATGAAGTTTGGATGTCATCTTCATGTTTCATCCACAAATGTCCATTCACAGAAGACTTTTCACTTCTCCGTAGTCGTCATCAGAATCCTGAAAATCACATTGAAAATTAATAACCACAGGAACAAGAACATGAAATGTTCATGTATATCATTAATATGGGAATATATATTTTTTTTGCATCTTTAGGCTCTTCATGCCTCATTCTGGACTACTACTCTTAGCATGGAATCATTTTTAGCCCTCATATACACCTTTATTAAAAAAGGAGGCTGTGACTTTCCACGAATAGTTCCGGTACATTAGAATGGCACTCCAGATAAATACCTTCAAGGTCACGATTGGATCTTCTACATTGTAACTCTTTTTAAAATTAAATAATAAACATTTTCACTACTCATCATTATTAAAAATTCTTTGTTTTAGCTGCTACCTTAGTGAGGCATAATGTACAGCTTGTTTCTAGGGGATACGACCAGGAATGAGAGCTCCACAGTCCTGTCTGCATGTGCTCCACCTCTACTCTCCAGGGGGAAGAAAAACAGGTACTGTATGTGCATTGAGACAAAAAAAAAAATCCCATGTTTGGTTCCTGCAGGGATTTGAACCTAGGACCCCTATGCTGTAAGGCAGAAGTGCTAACCACTCAGCTACATTGTAGCCACTCACAGCTCTTTACATAAACAGACCTTAGTTTGACTACAGTGAGCACACTGTGGAGAAAGTCATGGTAATGTTAAGCCTGATAGCAAAAACTTCCCACATACATGGACTATAGGAATAAAGATAAAGATACAAACAAAAAATAACTACTCCTTTAAAACATACCTTTTAATAATATATAATCTAAAACAATAATTATACAAGTAATACCAGGACAAAGAAATGGAAGAACAGCAAAACCTAAACTGTCTCCTATATTAGACACCCTAAGATATCTACCAGAACGGAGAACCCGCCCCGAAAAGGGCGACCCTGAAAATCTCCTCACCTATATCCTATATAAGGCGCCGCTTATAATAACAATTTACTAGCGGCGAAATGAATAGATCACAGATAGGGGAGGTAAATAACAGATATATAAAGAGCGCAAGAAAAAATGCTTATAGCACTATAGCGGAAGGCGGGACTAACCCCATCCCAAATACCACAAAAACACCCACAGCAGACCAATTACACAGTCATAGACCAAGGGTATATTAAAAGTGCCAATACTTATCTGCACCAATTGACCCCGAATGGTATATTCGATCAATAGGGCGACAAGAAAAGCTGCGCTAGAATAACCCCAAACGCGTTTCGTCCTATTTCAAGGACTCCTCGGTGGGTCAAAATACCACATATCCATCTGAATCTCCAATCTATAGGGATATCAGAAGGGTTCACTTCATAAATAGGAGTTGGTGTTACTCCATAAAGTGGGAACTCGCATAGTGGTGTGAGTCCTCAGTGTCCCCTGGATATGGATATGTGGTATTTTGACCCACCGAGGAGTCCTTGAAATAGGACGAAACGCGTTTGGGGTTATTCTAGCGCAGCTTTTCTTGTCGCCCTATTGATCGAATACACCATTCGGGGTCAATTGGTGCAGATAAGTATTGGCACTTTTAATATACCGATGGTCTATGACTGTGTAATTGGTCTGCTGTGGGTGTTTTTGTGGTATTTGGGATGGGGTTAATCCCGCCTTCCACTATAGTGCTATAAGCGTTTTCTCTTGCGCTCTTTATATATCTGTTTTTTACCTCCCCTATCTGTAATCTGTTCATTTCGCCGCTAGTAAATTATTATAAGCGGCGCCTTATATAGGATATAGGTGAGGAGATTTTCGGGGTCGCCCTTTTCGGGGCGGGTTCTCCGTTCTGGTAGATATCTTAGGGTGTCTAATATAGGAGACAGTTTAGGTTTTGCTGTTCTTTCATTTCTTTGTCTGGTATTACTTGTATAATTATCGTTTTAGATTATATATTATTAAAAGGTATGTTTTAAAGGAGTAGTTATTTTTTGTTTGTAATGTTAAGCCTGCTGGGTCATATGATACGCAGTTCAAAGAAATCATACACACACCCCTTTGAACACACTGAAATCTAAAGCAGGACAAACCAGGCATGAAATGCCTTTGTGTTAAAACCCCTTTAAGTCCACCATAAAAAGTAATAAAGACATTAGGAAGCTGGACACAAGACAGAGGGTTGTTATACCCAAGATATACAACCTGTTATGTCCAGCATGTTTACAATGATTTTAAAAGATAAACTTAAAGACCTAAAAAAAAAAAAACATTTTTTAAAAAGGTGCAAAGCATGGCGATAGAGAAGAGTCTATTCAAAAGCATCATATTCAGCTTCCTGCCATGAACTGATAATAATACGCTTTAGATAATGTCCTGTAGCACAAGCTTTTCTTAGAAAAGAAGGGAAAGATGCTGCAGAATTGTTTTGTTTTAAAATTACAGAATGATCAATTAATAAGACTGCATTAAGATAATGATAAGCTTACATCTGCACAACGCAGGCAAAATCGCGTCAGACAGCCGGGCTGCTTTTCTGAAGATGAACCACGATGAGCGGTCACATTTTCATCATACACACAACTAGGGAGGAAGCAGACTAACCTTATTGACACAGAATTAATGTGGCAGAATATGAGAGCAGATAGACACACATGACAATCTGTATAAATTTAGATTCAGAGCTCCTATTAGCAGGGACCTCTCTTTTGTCTGTTTGTTCGTTTAGTGTTATTACTTGTAATGTTACTTGTGCATTTTATCCCCAGCTGTCAAGTGCTGGCTCTACATAACCGGTTTCCTCGAAAATAAGGCATCCCCCGAACATAAGACACAGTGCATTTTGTTTATGCAATTCAGAGTTTGGCTGCTTATGCTGATGTTTGTGATGAAATCACTACAGTATATACATGTTGATTTTTTGTTCAACAATAAATGTGAATTCTTGTTCATGGAGGAATAAGACATCCCCTAAAAATAAGTCTTAGCTCATCTTTATGAGCAAAAATTAATATAAGACACTTTCGGGGAAACAGGGTAATGGGGAAAAAAAAATAATAAAAGACTACAACAACTACATAGAAAGCACCACAGGGTATATACACTCTCGGCAAAAATATGTGAACGTCTAATTATTCCATTTAGAGTTTCAGTCACACCTACAGCAAAAGCATGCATAAAATCAAGAACACAGCCATGCACTTGCCATAGGCAAACATTGGTAGTTTTATGGGTAGCACTGAAGAGCTTACTGTCTTTAAAGTTGGCTCTATCATATAACCATATGATACTTAGATGATATCCCTTTTACCACAAGACAGTTAACCAGTAATATATTTTTAATCTTCCCTGGAGTTGTCTAGCTGTAAGATCAGCTCAGTCAAATTGCAGTACAGATGCTAAATCGCACTTGCATGTGAACATTAGCTATCCCCTGTTGCATCACTTACTAAAGAGTCCCAACCTGCCTCTGTAAGTGACATCAGGACCTGCATGAAATGGGTCTCCATAGTCAGGCAGCTTCCAACTCGCCTAGGATCACCATGCACAATGCCAAACATCCGCTGGAGTAAAAGCATGCCACCCCTGGATCAGTAGAAATTAGTTTTATTTGAACGATTAATTACAACTCATAGAATGACAGTCTGATGGGCAATTCTGAGTATAACAGATGCCACCCTACCAGCACCGACTACAATGCACAGTGCCTACTGTAAGACTTGGTAGAGGAGGGATAATGCTTGGAACCTGTTCTTCGGAGTTTAGGCAACGCTCCTTATTTCCAATTTATGAAAAGGTTAACATTGCCGTATAAAAATACATTTGAGACAATTTTTACATCTTTGTGGCAACAATTTAGGAAAGACCCATTCCTGTCCAAACAGGACAATCTTCTGTGCATTAAGTAAGGTCCACAAATACATGGTTTAATGAATTTGGCATAAAAAGTTCAAAATGGCCAACACAGAGATAAACCTTATTTGACACCTATGGAAAGAATTGAAAAGCTGATTGGGAGCCAGACCTGCTTGTCTTATGTCAGTGCCGGATGCGACGTATTGGTAAACAATATACTGCTAAATTGTGTAAAGTCTTTGCAGAAGGAGCCTTTTATAGCCACAATAATGAACCCAGTCCCTTAAAAATGCCCATGTTTTTTAGATTGAAGTCCAACATGTTTACTAGTGCATCTCAAAAAATTTGAATATCATTGAAAATTAAAGGGATTCTCCAGGATCTTTTTATTTGTTATAGGGCTCACAAATGTATGATATTAAACCTTATAATTCCTACTGTAATGAGTATATACAATGTATGGGCTTCTCCATTTGACTTAAATTATTGATTTCAATTATCTTTTCAGTGATATTCTAATTTTTTGAGATGCACTAGTATATATTGTAGGTGTGATGATCAGGTGTCCACATACTTTTGTCCCCTAACCTTTGGAAAAAAAAGAGTCAGGTGCACGAATAGCAGGAAAACACAGCAGCTAGAAGCACTCACTGAGCCACAAAGCCACACAGTTAAAGCATACTTAAGTCCAACTGTTCAATGTTTCAGTACTTTTTGCATGATTTGCTGATCACTAACAAGGAGCTTAATGGCAAAATACGCAACAGGTGTTTGATCCCTGAATCACCCAAAAAATGTAGGAGATCAGTTTCAATTGGGATTTAAACAATCCTCCTCATCATGATGTTCACATTCTGACATCACGAGACCTAGACAACACTTTACAATTGAGTAACAGTACTTTGCCATTACGAGGCTTCAAGCAGGATGCTCTCAGACGGAAGTGGCCACTGAGCTTAGAGCGTCAGAGTGTCATCAGCGGGTTGCAACAGAGATACAAAGAGACTGAAAGAGTCACAAAGACAAAGAAGTGGACGTCCTTTGGCTCCATCATACACCAATGACCGCTTCATTGTAAACAATTCCCTGCGGAACTGGATGATGAATGCCACAAAACTCCAGGCATGGAGTGGTGAAAGCTGACCAAGTGTCACATCAGACCATTCGTAACCCTTTACATCAGCATGGTCTGTGTGCTAGACAACCTGACCACACCACCAGGCACAGACATTATTGTCTTGCATGGGCCAGGGAGCATCTATGCTGGACGAGGGACCAGTGGTCCTCAGTGCTGTTCAGTGATGAAAGACGATTCACACTGAGCAGAAATGATGGCCGCAAACAATGCTGGAGATGTCAAGGAGAAAGCTATACATCATCCAGGTCATGTACCAGTCAGGTAACCTTGCAAGTCATCTAGCACGCAGACCACGCTGATGTAAACGGACACAGATGGTCTGACGTCACACTTGGTCGCCTCTCTTAAACATGCCAGAAGTTGTGTGACATTCATCATCCAGTTCCGCCGGGCATTGTTTACAATGTAGCGGTCCTCAGGGTGTGATGTAGCCGAAGGGCGTCCACTTCTTTACGTTTCGGTGAGTCTTCCAGTCTCTCTGATACAACCTGCTGATGACACTCTGTGACACTCTGAGCTCAATGGCCTCTTCCGTCTGAGAACATCCTGCTTGAAGCCTCGCAATGGCGAGGTCCCGTTGATCAATCATAAGGTGTTGTCTTGGTTTCATGATATTATGTGAACAGTATGATGTGGAGGACTGTTTAAACCCCAAATCAAATTGATCTCCTAAATTTATTGGGGGATTCAAGGATCAAACACCTATTGGGATTTTTTCTATTAAACTCCTTGTTAGAGATCAGTAAGTGTGATTTCACAAGTGCAATTTTGGTGCAGTTTTAGCTGCGCTCCAATTTAACTGCCTTTATTACCAGCAAGCTTCTTTCAGGTGTCTAAATTCTTCAGAAAGGTGTTTCAAGTAAGTAATCAGTTACTGTGTCTGAAGTCTTGTGGATTAGGGTGCTTTCACACGGTGCGTTTTTGATGCGTTTTTTTGTGCAGGAAGGCACAGCAATTAATGCTATACATTGCTTAACAAAGATCACGGCAATTACTGTGATTTTACCACGAATTGACCGCGATTTTTGCCGTGAAAAATCGTGGTAAAATTGCTGTAATTACCGCGATTTTTGTGCAGCAATGTACAGCATTAATTGCTGTGCCTTCCTGCACAAAAAACGCATTGAAAAACGCATCAAAAACGCACTGTGTGAAAGCACCCTTACAAACACACTAAACACACTTTCCAGTTTAGAGAAGTGCAAAAAGCTTGTTGGTAATAAAGGCAGTTTAATTGGAGCGCAGTTAAAACTGCATCAAAACTGCGCTGTGTGAAAGCACCCTAAGTTGTGCAAAAAGTACTGAAGCTTTGAACAGCTAGACATTCTGAAGATGTTCCGTTTAGTTCATTCAAAAAAAAAAAAAAATTCAAGAAATTTTAGGATCATCCTGAAATTTCAACCGAAAGCCAAACTTTTTGTGAGTAGTGTATATATAAATCTAACCTTGTAGGCCATATCCCAGTGACCGTGGCAGGTGACGTTACCTTTCAGTCTTCACGTTATCTTCCAACCAGTCACAGGCCACAGCGGTCGCGTGTGGTATATTTAGCAAGACATCACTGCAGCCTGTGAGTGGCTGGAGGGTCAGGGGAAGACTATATGGTGAATGGTTATCTGCTGGGATCACCTGGACAGCTGCTGGTGTTTTCTTTCATCCATTTTTAACATGCCCTGATAGACTGATAAGCATTTATTAGTTTTGGAACAAACTTTTAAAGATAGGATGGGCCCCAATCGCAAAACACAGAAATACATGGGGGGAGAGGGAAACAAAGGTGCTTTCTGGATGCAGTAGGTGGAGTCTGGTTGGCTACTAACAGACAAACAGGTATATTTTTACCATTTTGAGTTGTGCTAAGAAATAAGCAGCTCTATAAAGTGCAACATGGGTGCCAATATTTTTTTTACCAGCATCAGAAATCATCCTTGAAGTCCCTAAGATGCCTTGTATGGGGTAGTCCATCATCAACTCCTGTAAAATAGGTGATGTAAAATGGGTAGAAAGTTTGGAGTAGGATGTTGTGGAGCTCATCACCATATTCCTGCCTTTGGCAGCAACACATGCAAACAACCATGCAAAAATTCAGATTTTACCCTCTCCCCTCTTATATTAATCAGGCTAGAGCATCAGCATTAGTTTGAGTATATGAAACAATGACCCTAAATATATAAAACAGACAGTAAAAGCCTCACTCACTCTCGGGATTCTTCAATTGGAGACTTTTTTAATTTGTATGTCCTGATGCGATCTCTCTGGATTGCCTTTTTCATCCTTATCAGCAGTATTATGGAGACTAAAGCAGACGGGATGAACACCAAAGACGACAGCAAAATGTCCGTATTGAATTTAAAGGAGATACCTAAAGAGAACACATTTATAAGGTCTGAGAATGTTCTATAACAGTTATGAAGTAATATCAAAGATACAAAATCGGATTAAAATTTGCACCAGTTTTAGCTATATGTTATAGACATCTGGAGATGTCAGACCTAAAAGAAAGGTGGCAACGGCACCAAGATCCCTTTAATTCTAGGGATTACACATGCCTGAGCTCCCATCCCACTAGTGACACAGGTTAAACAGTTTACACTCATCTGAGACGCTGCTTAAATACAATACATTTAAATGTATCCATGAAGTGGGAATATAGAAGCTTGCTCTGTGTGGACAATATATGTGACTCTCAGGCATTGAAGTAGTTGGACCCTGAATAACATTTATCTCCTACCCACAAAATAGGTAACGAATGTACAACTGGTTGGGAGCCAGCTCCTTGACCCTCACCAATCCCGATAACAGAGGTCTTAGGCTCTGTCTACACTGCAGTGGACAAAAAACGACCTGAAAACGAATTACTAAAAACGTTCATGAAACTGAGTTTTCTGTCCACTGCCTGTCAAAAGCAGCTGAAAAAACGGACGTTTTTTGGCGCGTTTTTCATTTTTTGGAGCATTTTTTGAAGCGTCTTTGCTCTGCTTTTTAATGGATGCACAAATTAAGCCATTGGATGTAAACTACACCCTACAGGTGGAGTTAGCATGTTAAGTAGTCACTTCCTTTAGATCACTGTAGCCATTGTGAGCATTTTGTCCTTTGTGTGCTACTACTTTATTAAATTTTGCACCAGATTCTTGCACCAAAATCCACAAAATACCACATTATCTTTGCCTACAGCAAGATAACTTTATTAGCATCAAAATCTGTAAAGAAAAGGATTTTAGCGGCAAAATCCCAAAAAATGCATTATTGCGCCAAATTCCATAAAAAAAAAATATTTTTAGCGTCAGAAACGCGGAAACCCACGTTTAAAATTAAGCCCCAAAATCTGTAAAAAAAATAGGAAAATTAATATTGCGCCAAAATCCGTAAAAAAACGTATTTTTGGCATCAGAAGCGAGATAACGTTATTAGCGGCAAAATCTGGGAAAAAAATATTTTAGTGCCAAAAAACGTAAAAAAACCGATTCTTGCGCCAAAATCCGTAAAAAAAACATATTTTTGGGTTCAGAGGTGAGATAACGTTATTAGCACCAAAATCTGTAAAAAAAAAAAAATTTAGTGCCTAAAAACGTAAAAAACATATTTTCAGCGTCAGTAGCGAAATAACTTTATTAGCGCCAAAATATGTTTAGAAAAGGATTTTAGCATCAAAATCTGTAAAAAAAAAAAACCTGATTCTGATGCCAAAATCTGTAAAGAACGTATTTTTAGCGGAAAAAATATGAATTGCGCAAAAATAGTGACCAAAGCATGATCATTTTATTACAAAAGGTACGAACAAGGACACATCAGACACTTGTATGCAAATTTGATAAAATATAACCTTTGTTACCACCCATTATAGGTGTAACTTGGGTCTCTGGGAGGGTTTTCATTGAAAAAACGCGCCAAAAGACGTCCGGCGCTTTCCATAGACTCCTGTAGTAAATTTTCTGCCCTGTTCTGGCGTTTTTTAGAGCATGTTGCAAAATACGACCAGGGAAAGAAACGAGTAGAAAAAAGAAGCTCAGTGGAGACAGCAGGGCGTTTTTACAATAGAAGTCTATAGGAGATGATTACAGTCGTTTTTCCAGCGTTTTTAGAAAACGAAAAACGCTGAAAAAAAACGGACGTTTTTCTGTGCAGTGTAGACATAGCCTTAAAATTACAGTGTAACTGGAGCAGTGGCGGCACATGTGCCTTGCCTCTCCGGTGACGGTCAACGTGATTGCCAAAGATGGCTAAACGCTGTACATTACTCCAATTTAGATGGCCACAATACTCTTGTGATCCTGTGAAATTATAATCCTATGTACAAAACACATATTTGCAATAATGAAAGAATATTTGTACATCCTTGTCTACAGAAAACCCAAAACTTGTATGTCTCATGGGAGACTGATCACCCAGCACTCATCAGATTGTATCAGTAGCAGATCCATCACACAATGTCTGACAATGGTGCCTTGTGGAACCCACTGGGCCTGCTTGGGTTTTGTCATATTATTTTAAAAGCTGCATGCTTTGCTATTCTTTCCATCAATTATGACGGAATGGAGCCTCTCGCTCCATTGTCAACAGAGCCTAGATAACACAAAAATAATTCTTACAAAGTGTTATACTCATTATTTGGTGCTATCGACCAATTGTAGTGAGGGCTCCTTCTTAGTCATATTGTATGTTAAACTGTTAGATGTATGATTGAATAAAGTAATGACATCACCAATTGACAAATCGTACACTTCAGCAGCTAGATAAACCACTCCAGGGGCCCAATATATTTTATTAGTGGCCATACAGTAGCTACCTCACTCTTGTAATGTTCCAGACCAGTAGTAAAAGAGAATTAGAAGGGTAGGGCCATACGGCATAGATAAAATACCAGTCGGAATCTGATTAAAGAATCCGACCAGTATTTTATCATTTTTTGAACGGTTAAGGCATGTTCACACGGCTTAAAATGGGCCGTATTTCGGTCCGTAATTATGCGCCGAAGTGCGGCAATTACGGGCCGAAAACGGCCCATTCATTACGGTAATTCACAGTTCTCATAGAGAACTATGGATTACGTCTCCTCTCCCCGCCCGGCGGGGAGATAATTGACATGTGATTATAGGGCATATACGCGCCGCTAGCAATTCAAGTCTATGGGCCTGCGAAGTGCCGGCCCCCTGCTCAGTCCCCCGCTCCCGGTAACACGGCGTAATTGCGGGGCGTAATTACGCCCTGCAAATACACCGTGTGAACATAGCCTTAGGGGGACAGTTTCTGGCCGCGGGTTGGGGATTTGGCCGCCCCCCTAACCACTGAGCAGCACATTTACCACCCTAACACCTGGCGGAAGAATGTGCACGTTCCAAGTTTTTTAAACCGTCTTGGACTTGTAGTCAGACCGTCAGAAATTCAGAACCATATATTCTACAGCTCAAATTTTCTATTGAAGTCTATGGGGACACTTTATGGTCGGTTTCAAAATCCGAAAACTGACTGAAAACCGTTGCCGTGTGGACTTGCCTGAAGGAAATATTAACTGGCGAGGTATGCGATAGTTCAGCACTCGGTATAAAAAGTTAGATTCTTTATTTATTTTATACTAATTATTAAAGAATCTAACTTTTTATACCGAGTGCTGAACTATCGCATACTTCGCTCATTAAGATTTGTCCACCTGTGCCCGGGTGTTCCTGTTCGCGCACCAGAGTTTCAATGCATGCAGCTTTGTGGAGGTAACGGTGAGCTGATATACTGACTTTCTAGTTTTGTAAAAATTAACTGGTACCCATGTACTTTGCAGGCTTTGCGTCTGTTTCACCCTTCTTTGTTGATTGTGCATTCATCTGCTCTATACTCTGTGGACGGTCTGCACCCACCAAATCGCAGCACTGCACATTGTGCCCCCCACATACCTTGTTCCTAAATGCTGGCAAACAGGGGGTTACAATCTCAAGCATAGCTTGCAGAAATAACTATTTTCTTTTTCCTTTAGATGTTGGATGACTAAAACCTATCACACTGAGCATGTTGTGTGATCTTGTAGCAGCATATTATAGAGCATGAAAAGCTGAGAAGATTGAAATACAGTTTTCAGGGGAAAGAATCTGTAGAATTTACAAATTATTCATCTAATTCCCTGCTCATTCTGGGTTTAGAAGTCCAGTGGTTGGATCTATTCAATGACTGACAGCTACAGTGGGTAAAAAAGGTATTTAGTCAGCCACCAATTGTGCAAGTTCTCCCACTTAAAATGATGAGAGGCCTGTAATTGACATCAGAGGTCGACCTCAACGATGAGACAGAAAATGCGAAAACAAATCCAGAAAATCACATTGTCTGATTTGGAAAGAATTATGGTTGAAAATAACTATTTGGTCAATAACAAAAGTTCATCTCGATGCTTTGTTATATATCCTTTGTTGGCAATGACAGAGGTCAAACGTTTTCTGCAAGTCTTCACAAGGTTGGCACACACTGCTGCTGGTATCTTGGCCCATTCCTCCATGCAGATCTCCTCTAGAGCAGTGGTGTTTTGGGGCTGTCGTTGGGCAACACGGACTTTCAACTCCCTCCAAAGGTTTTCTATGGGGTTGAGATCTGGAGATTGGCTAGGCCACTCCAGGACTTTGAAATGCTTCCTACAAAGTCACTCCTTGGGATCATTGTCATGCTGACTGACCCAGCCAAGTTTCATCTTCAATGCCCTTGCTGATTTTGCACTCAAAATCTCACGATACATGGCCCCATTCATTCTTTCATGTACACGGATTAGGCGTCCTGGTCCCTTTGCAGAGAAACAGCCCCAAAACATGATGTTGCCACTCCCATGCTTCTCAGTAGGTATGATGTTCTTTCGCGTAGTGTGTTACTGATGGTAGCCTTTGTTCCGTTGGTCCCAGCTCTCTGCAGATCATTCACTAGGTTCCCCCTGTGTGGTTTTGGGATTTTTGCTCACCATTCTTGAAATCATTTTGACCCCATGGGGTGAGATCTTGCGTGGAGCCCCAGATCGAGGGAGATTATCAGGGGTCTTGAATGTCTTCCATTCTCTAATTATTGCTCCCACAGTTAATTTCTTCACACTGAGCTACTTGCCTATTGCAGATTCAGTCGTCCCAGCCTGGTGCAGGGCTACAATTTTGTTTCTGTTGTCCTTCAACAGCTCTGTGGTCTTCACCAAAGTGGAGTTTGAAGTGTGACTGTTTGAGGTTGTGGACAGGTGTCTTTTATACTGATAACAAGTTCAGACAGGTGCCATTACTACAGGTAATGAGTGGAGGGCATAGGAACCTTTTAAACAAGAAGTTACAAGTCTGTGAAGCCAGAAATCTTGCTTGTTTGTAGGTGACCAAATACTTATTTTCCACCATAATTTGCAAATAAATTCTTTCCAAATCAGACAATGTGATTTTCTGGATTTGTTTTCTCATTTTGTCTCTCATAGTTGAGGTCTACCTATGATGTCAATTACAGGCCTCTCTCATCTTTTTATGTGGGAGAACTTGCAAAATTAGTGGCTGACTAAATACTTTTTTCCCCACTGTATCTATCTTTGCAAACTTCTATAGGGAATGCTATCAGTCATTGATAAGACCGCCCACTGGACTCTTAAACCCAGGATGTGCAGGAAGTTAAATGAATGAATTATAAATTATACTATTTTCCTCCAAAACTGTGGGCAACATGTATGAAAACTGTCTAGGGCTAAAACTCACTTTGTTGTCCATAGCAACCAATCAGAGCCCATAGCAACCAATCAGAGCATCCCTTTCATTTCATATAGCGCTCTTGAAAAATTAAAGGGGAACTCTGATTGGTTGTGATGGGCAACAAGGAAAGTCTCAGACCTAGAGAGTTTTCATACATGAGGCCCTACATATCAATTTACTCAGTAAACTCTGCTCTATAATGTGCTACCCACAGATCAGACTGCATGTTTAATTTGATAAGTTCCCTTTAAGAATCCTTCTTTTTCAACAACTACATCATAATGAAAACTGCTCCAGTATTCCTCCATTTTGTCAGCAGTACAACTTACTTTTCAAGGTCACCGTCAGCTTCGTCTGTGGCACTCTCCCATGGACATCTGGCGGATTTCTAACCACACAAGAGAATGTGCCGTTATCTGTGAGTTTCATATCCTCCAATAATATAGAAGCATCTCCACGTCCAATATTCCCATCCCACTTTACACGGTCCTTGAAGGGTCCTTCTAATGTGGGATATGGTCTTGACTGGTAGTGCATGATCTTTAAAAAAAAAAAAAAAAGACCCATAAGAAATTTTGGTGTTTACCCATTTGCCAATATTAATAATTAATTTTACACAAAATGTCAGAAGAACAGTAAATGAAAATGATAGCAAAAGGAGAAAAAAATAATTACTCAGTAAGGCTCCTTAATAGTAGAAGAAAAAAAAAACACCTTCATTGGTGCTGTTAGAAGGACCCCTTACAGGCCAAATCTATTTTGGCTTTAGAAGGGTCATTCTGGACTGAAAAATGTGTTAGCTTCATTCCAAAAACAGCAACACACTAGTCCACAGGTTGGGTACGGTATTGGAGCTCAGCCCCATTTCGTTTTGATGCCAGGCACAAGCCATAGACAGGTGCAGGGCTATTTCTGGAAGAAAGAAGTTATATTTTTCCTTTAAGGACCAAAGAAGTTTCTTTAGTTTTTCTCTCCCTGCATATCATCAGTCATAACATTTTTCTATTTTTAAGGCTACATAGCTATGTTAGGCTTTGCTTTTTTTAAACATATGTCACACACTTTAAGGCATCATTTGGGATTATTTATTTGGAATCATTTTTTGTAATAGCAGAATAAAACCATATTTTTTATTCAAATACAAAAAAAAAAAAAGTCGAAGTAGGTAACAATATGCATGAAAGATATTAAAGGGATGTTCCAACCATGCACTTTGATGGCGTATCAATGGAATTTGCCATCAAAGTCTTGACAGATGCGGGTCCTACCTCTGGGCCTTGCACCTATCTTGGAGATGAGTCCCTGAAAGTCTTGGCCCAGAATGGAGAGCCGGTCGCGCTGGTGCGCAACTCTCTGTTCTATGGGAGTGCCAAGTACAACAGAACTCACCATTAGGGCTCATCCCCACAGCACAGAGCAAATACCGGTCGAATTATCCGTTTGTGGAGAAAGGCCTCCCCCTTCACATTGACATGTTCATGTTCCGCATGAAAACCGGGTATAAGAATGAATATGTTCAATCTTCTTCGGACCGCCGGCAGTCTGAAAAACCGTCCGCCGGAAAATCCCCACTGCACGGATTTTAAATTAAGGTCCGTGATAGTTTGACAGCCGGTTTACGGATGGCTTTCAAAACCAAAAACCGTCTGTAAAACCTGCCGTGGGGACAAGCCCTTACTCAAGTCCCATAGAACAGAACAGAGTAGTGCGCAAATGCGACCAACTCTCCATTCGGAGCCAATACTTTCAGAGGCTCGTTCCCGACATAGGTGTAGGTACCAGAGGGGTAGCACCCATTCTTATCCCGCTTTAATGCATATTCTATCTATGCCATCAGTGCATAATGGGAGCACTACTTTAATAGGGGACAGGGTGATTCACTGATCTCATCTATTGGGCAGATTCCCAAACTGTGCCACCTATGGAAATCCAGCTATACTATCTGCATCACCAAAACAAGATGGTTAATACTGACACAAACAACCGGTAACCGGTGGAAAATGGATTGCTCTTTGTTTTGCATATCCCAAATGTTGTGCCTGTTGGGACAGTCTTGTAGCTCCTACAGCCTGAATTGTGCAATAAATTGAGCTTTTCTGTGTGGCAGGAGGATACAGATTAACAGCTTATGAAGGGAAAACTACTGCATATTGTACAATCAGATAATTATAATCTGCTGTGAATAATCACAGCAATACAGGATCTGTCCAACACATGATCCAAAATCAAGGTCTTCTCCGCCAGAGGTATACATCTAACTGAAGCCTGTCATGTATGGTACTGTACAGGTATACATTGCCGCCAGCATCCCATCATAAAAATACTGCACCATGTTTCCATCATCAAATCTCTTTGCATAGAATAGTGTAAAGTACGGTAGTCTACTATAGTAATCTATACAGGAAAGGTGTGCCCATGCTTAACACAGCCTGGTGTATGCTAAAGGGCACTCCAGTACTGAGGTTCTCTGAGTCCACCACAGGTACCTAGCACCTCCCCTCCTTTATATCTATACAGGACATAGATAGAGACATGGACACATTTAAAGGGGTTTCCCATTTCTTATAAAAAAAAATAAAAAATAATAGTAAGCTCCTTTGTGTGTGTGTATATATATATATATATATATATATATATATATATACATATAATATATATATATATATACACACACAACATACATACATACATACAACACACACACACACACTTCTCCCAAATGCTGGGTCTCCCGGTCTTCTGTTGATGAAGCGAACAGCACCATTTAGCAGAGGCATGTGACTGTATCAGCCAATCAGCAGCTGCAGTGGTGATACGACCATGCAGAAGAACACAGTAAGGCCGTGTTCACACGGCTTATTCCCGACGGATTTGTGTGCGGTAGTGTGCGCACAAATCCGCCGTGAATAAGTGGGCGGGGGCGGGCCGAGCGCGGCGGGAGCGCCGCTCCCGGCCCCATAGACAATGCATTATTTAGGCCTCGTTCACACGGCTTATTCTGCCGCGGATTGGCGCCGTACTGCGCGCCGGATTTGCGCTTCAGTACGGCGCCAATCCGCGGCAGCAATTACGGTAATCCACTGCTCTCATAGAGAACAGTGGAATCCGTCGCTCCTCCCCGCTCGGTGAATCCCCGCGGGGGGAGAAAGTGACATGCACATTATTTACGGCGCGGCCGCGCCGTAACAATGCATTGTCTATGGGCCGGGCGCGGCGCCCCCGCCGCGCTCCGGCCCCGCCCCCGTCCCGCCCCTTATTCACGGCGGATTTGTGCGCTCAATACGGCGCACAAATCCGTCGGCAATAAGCCGTGTGAACGGGCCTAACGGCGCGTCCCGCGCCGTAAATAATGTGCATGTCACTTTCTCCCCCCGCGGCAGATTCGCCGAGCGGGGAGGAGCGACGGATTCCACTGTTCTCAATGAACAGGATTACCATTTGCGCAGAGGCGCGACTGAAGCGCAAAACAGCGCGCAGTGCGGAAAACGACCATGCAGAAGAACACAGTAAGTCAGCAGACTGAGAAGACCTAGCCCTGGCTCAGAGGACTGGAATAAATTAATCTATATTTTTTTTCTTTTTCCTACAAATGGCAGCAAGAGCTTCCTACTTATTTTTTTTATTTAAGCCAGACAACCTCTTCAAGTTCTTTTCATAACTGAAACTTTAAATAATTGCACATGCAGGTGTCATAGGATATCTGGTGAGTGGTTCTGAAGTCATCCACTAGACCTAGGAGGCCGTGATACATTGGGGTACACTAGGGCCACCAGAGAATCCTCTGGTATTCTTTTGGGCCAGCCGATGCTGGCTAAGACAATGGATCCCATAGGCTTTACTGGCACAGATGTGAGGTGAACATAGCTTAACATGCAAAACTAGGGCTGAACTAAATGACCAGCAGAGTACCCCAGACCTGGCTGTATACCTGACAATCATAAAGATATTAAAAAAATGGATGTGTGAGATATACAGCTGCCAGACAAGACTATTTCCCAGTCTGAGAAAATATTCATTTAACAGAACATATTCAATCCTATTTTTTAAGATAAAATATAGTGGAGATGACTGGGAGCCATTTACTCCACCCTGCATGTATTATGCAGTAACTATGCAGGTAAATACATTATTAGCTGTCAGCTCAGCTTCTGTGGTCTGACACATTACATTTCTACAGCTTTAAAGGTTGGATAGCTTTGTAAAGCAATTCTGATCGGTTTCACATTAGGGCAGCAGTGTGTTTCTGTGTTCCAGCAGCCAACGCCAGAACAAACATCTTATATAGTACGTGGTGTGGTTTCGTTATTGCATAAAGTACAGACCACTGCACCTCCCTAATGAGCATAACCCCTTCTGAAAGGAAATCACCTGGCCGATTGGCTGGTATCATCGGAATACGTGTCTTCCTTACCTCCCCCGCCCCCACTAGTGACCTTAGTAAAGAACCTTTTGCCTTCTATAGAGGGAACCCCCAATTATGAAGGCCATAAGTCTTTATGACAACCCCTTCAAAGGGCTTCTCTTATCTTACAGTGAGGGCATATTACCAGGAATATTTCACTTTTTTATAAATCCCCCACAATCCTGACAGGTACTGGGCCGTAGTACTGCAATGACTGCCCCCTCCAATTCCACTGATTGAGGTTTCCACAGCCCTATCCCCACACATCAGGAAATATTCCGTGTGGATTGGAACCTGTAGCAAATAGGTAAACTCATTTATTCCACATAAAAACCCTGAGGATCAGGCTTTGTCCCCACGGCACCAGTTTGCAGCTGGTTTTTCAGACCGTTTGCGGTTTTGCAAACCGTCTGAAAAACCGTCCGCAAACTTTTACATGGGGCCCAATGATAAACCTGTGCGCAGTCCCCGACAAACACAGGACAAATACCGGTTGGTTTGTCCGACCAGTATTTGTCCGGTTTTTGTGCCGTGAACACGGCCGCGGGGGGACTGCTTTTCTCCGCGATTAGCGGTGAAAAGCCCTCCCCCTTCACATTCACTTGTTCATATTCCATCCAAAAACCAGACAGGAGAATGAACATGTAGAATGTTTTTCGGGCGGCCGGTGGTCTGAAAAACCCGTGCAGTGGGGACTGCTGCACGGGTTTACCATAGAGCCCCATGTAGGTTTGCAGCCGGTTTTTCAGATGGTTTGCAAAACCGCAAACCGTCTGAAAAACCGGCCGCAAACCAGTGCCGTGGGGACATGGCCAATTGTTCATTCTTCCGTCCGGTTTTCGGACAGAATATGAACAAGTGAATGTGAAGGTGGAGGGCTTTTCGTGGAGAAAAGCCGTCCTCCCTGCGGCCGTGTGCAGCACAAAAACCGGACAAATACCGGTCGGATAAACTGACCGGGATTTGTCCTGTGCCGTGTAAACGGACCTTTAGCCCGATTGCCGATTATGGGGCTAATTTGGAGCAGATCTTCAACAGAGCAAATTGCACGTCCACAGCAGAAATCCAAGGGTCAGCCTCAGATTTCTGCTGTGAAAACCTGTTGGATTATTATCCCTTATTGGGATTACAAGCCCCTGAACGTCCTTGGGTTAAACACTCGAGCTTTAGATGAACCTTTAGACTCTAATTTTCGTATCCAATGACTCAGAAGAAAGGGTCAGCTGTTTTGCTTGATCTGAACAAATGCCATGTTGGCTCTCACCTCCCGATGTAATGGGGGATTTGGGTAATATTTAGGGACAGAACAGCCAGGATTAAATGTTAAATGTAAAAAAAAAAAAAAAGAAACGTAATCAGTTTGGGATCTGAACTTGTTCTGGTGCTCACTACACAAACACTACTCAGAGTGTTACTATGTATATATACACAGCTTAACACATCTAATAGAAGAACAAAGCCTCTCTACCACACAGCATACATACAATACACTCAATGTGACAGCTCCTAAATAACAATTGTCCTGTTATTCAGTAACAATCCACTCACATTGTGTTAACATTGTTTTACTTGTATGGAATGATAGGAGAAAAAAGCAATTTAGTCCCAAAATAACACCATTCTACAGGCCAAATTTATCTCAAGCCAGACAGAGGCCATGGAAAATGAAGCACAGATTCTGTGTTTATTTTTTTTTTTTCCCTAATTAACTACAACCCCTTTAAAATCTAAAAAAAAATCCCTCTCTTAATGTGGCCATAGGTGAAAAAATTAGGCCACAGTATAGTGAGTGTTTAATTTTATACTTAATTTTATACTTCGCATGATTGTTGGTAAGATTTCTTATGGAAAGAGATATGTCCCACAATACAAACAATATGTAAAGTTATTCTGATCAAAAGTGAAAATTACTATATCTAGAAAAAAAAACAACATGGCCAGCATTTTTTGAAAATCGTGCATTTGAAGGAGTGAATGCCCCCCATCATGGTCCTGCACTCCTCCTACCTGGCTGTATGAGGTCCTTATCAGTGTGAATGGACCTTGTTGCCATGAATGTATGGTGGATTTGGCCACACAGAGAGGCATCAGAGTTAGAGACCCATCTGATGATGTTACCTTGACATGGTAGGTGCGCATATACTATTTGATCAAAATGTCCTCTAAAAACCTTCATTTTATGCATGTATAAAGAATAGCAATAGTGCATTTTAAATGTTCCACTAGTTCAGTGTTTGTATGGGTTTAGTCCCCTGTTATGTGCTGTCAAATGTTATGTTGGAGAATCACTATATCTACGCCTGGTCCTCTTTCTACTCACAGTGACAGTGGGACCTCCTGCAAGAGAACGGTAACTCCAGTCCACAGTTACGAATTCAGAGGCAGAGTGACTTGAGGTGAAGCCACACCATAATCTTGCGGACTCTCCCACCACACCATGTATTTCTGCATCCATTCGGATGTCTATACAGCCCACACTGAGGAAACCTGAAAAAAAAAAATAATAATAAAATCACGTAGTCCGCTGTGTCTATGCTGTAAAAATAAGGAATGGAAGCCTGACACACCCATCATAAGTCAACGGCATCATCATGGATCAAACTAAATCCATCAAAGCTACTAAACTCAGAAACTATGATGCCGTTGTGCTCAGACAGTGACCCTTAGGTAGTTAGAAATAGGTTATATTTAACAAAATCCTCCGTCACAAGGTAGAAGTAAAAGTATTAGTGCTGCCTAAACCAACCAATGTATTTTCAGCCCTGACCCAAAAAATAAAAATTACAATCTGCCCAATTTCCATAGGCAAGTCCGACCATGTTTAATATTATTTGCAGTTCAAAAACAATATTTGGTTCAGCACATCCAAAAAATCTCTTAAAAAAGTAAACATGGGTGTACGCTGTTGTGGCTGTAATATAAATACACATAACAATACCAGCAGCACACTATATTAGAATACATGAAAAAAAACATTCCTGCATTAAAAAAAACATGAAAGTTTTTTGAAGTTCTTAGTTCACAAAACTGCTTAGACCCACCTTGGACTTCAACGAGACCTCAATGCAGGTGGGTCCTACACTACGTTACACTAACGTTATATTTCTCTGTGGCCTGTCCAGAACTACCTTTCAGAATGTGAAGGCACCAGCTACTGAATACACAGAGAAATATAACGTTAGTGTAACGTAGTGTAGGACCCACCTGCATTGAGGTCTCGTTGAAGTCGAAGGAGTTTTGTGAAAATAAGGCTATGTCTACACTGCAGTGGACAAAAAACGACCTGAAAACGAAGTACTAAAAACGTTCATGAAACTGAGTTTTCTGTCCACTGTTTGTCAAAAGCAGCTGAAAAAAAACGGCCGTTTTTTGGAGCGTTTTTTGTTTTTTTGAGCGTCTTTGCTCTGCTTTTTAATGTATGCACAAATTAAGCCATTGGATATAAACTACACCCTACAGGTGGAGCTATCATGTTAAGTAGTCACGTCGTTTAGATCACTATAGCCATTGTGAGCACATTGTCCTTTGTGTGCTGCTGCGTGCTACTACTTTATTAAATCTTGCACCAGATTCTTGCACCAAAATCCACAAAAAACGACATTATCTTTGCATACAGCAAGATAACTGTATTAGCGTCAAAATCTGTAAAGAAAAGTATTTTAGTGCCAAAATCCAAAAAAAACGCATTATTGCGCCAAATTCCATAAAAAAACCCTATTTTTAGTGTCAGAAGCGAGATCACTTTATTAGCGCCAAAATATGTTCAGTAAAGGATTTTAGTGGCAAAATCCGTAAAAAAACGGATTCTGGCGCTAAAATCCGTAAAAAAGCGTATTTTTAGCGTCCGACGCGAGATAACATATTTTGGCGCTAATAAAGTTAAGAAAAGGATTTTAGTGCCCAAATCCGTAAAAAAAACTTATTTTTATCGTCATAAGCGAGATAACTTTATTAGCGCCAAAATCTGTTAAAATTTTTTTATTTTTAGCAAAAAAAATATGAATTTCACAAAAATCGTTAACGACCAAAGCATGATCATTTTATTACGAATGGTACAGACAAGGACACATCAGACAATTGTATGCAGAATTGATAAGATATAACTTTTGTTACCACCCATTATAGGTGTAACTAGGGTCTCTGGGAGGGTTTTCATTGAAAAATCGCGGCAAAAAACGCAGCGAAAACGCGCCAAAAGACATCCAGCGCTTTACATAGACTCCTGTAGTAAATTTTCTGCCCTGCTCTGGCGTTTTTTAGAACATGTTGCAAAAGACGTCCAGTAAAAAAAACGAGCAGAAAAAAGAAGCTCAGTGTAGACAGCAGGACGTTTTTACATTAGAGTCTATGGGAGCTGTTTTCAGTCGTTTTTCCAGCGTTTTTAGAAAACGAAAAAAGCTGAAAAAAAATGACGTTTTTCTGTGCAGTGTAGACAGAGCTTTAACTCAAAAAAAGTTAATTTATTATAATATATTGTTCTGGTGATATTGTTATGTGTAATATTCTTAGCGGGCCACTGTCTAATTGCCAGTCTCAATTTCCTTCACAGGACCATTGCAATAAAAATAATTCTAAGAAATAACTAGTAGCCTCAAAGTGCTGCCGTCATCTGTCTCTTGTAAAATGCAAGAGATCAGGACTCTCTATTGAGAGTATAAGTACTCTGCTATAGAGATACCTCCAGACTATGTGAGATGGCAAAACCTATTAGATGCTGTAGCAGTACAACAGAGAAGTATTGCAGAGCATTATACAAACAATCACATAGCCAAGGCTTCTAATGGGGCTAAAAAATGTTTCATAAAATTTTTTAAAAAGCGACATTTACCATTTGCGCATTGCTTTATTACATAAAAATAAAACACCACTAAACATCCACATGACTGCTAATCCTGCAGACACAACCCAAACTATAAAATACTGAACCAGCACATTGTATGCTGTAAAAAACAATGGCAGAATGTTTTATTCATCTCGCCTCACATGGTTTAGATCTATTTAGCTTCTAATACTGTACCAGGAGCCAAAAGATTAGTGCAATAGGTGGGCATAATGTACAGTATCTTACAAAAGTGAGGACACCCCTCACATTTTTGTAAATACTGTATTACATCTTTTTACAGGACAACAATGGAGATATGACACTTTGATACAATGTAAAGTAGTCAGTGTACTGCTTGTATAACAGTGTAAATTTGGTGCCCTCAAAATAACTCAACACACAGTCATCAATATTTAAACCACTCAACAAGAGTACACCCCTAAGTGAAAATGGGCAAATTGTGCGCAATTTTCCATTGTCCCTCAACTCTTTCATATGGCTCGTTAGTGTTACAAGGGTCTAGGTGTGAATGGGGAACAGAGGTGTTAAATTTGGTGTTATCTCTCAACATTTCAGCTCATGGCAAAGATTTCTCTGAGGATCTGGAAAAAAAGAATTGTAAAGGCATGTTCACACGGTTTAAAATGGGCCGTATTTCGGTCCGTAATTACACGCTGAAGTGGCCCAAATTGACGGGCCGAAAACGGCCCATTCATTACGTAATTGCACAGTTCTCAAAAGAAACTAGGATTACGTCTCCTCTGAAGCCGCCAGGCGGGAGAATACATGTACATGTGAATTACTAGCGGCGTAATATGCGCCGCAGGCAATTCAAGTCTATGGGCCGGCGAAGTGCTGGCCCCCTGCTCAGTCCCCCGCTCCCGCCCCCGGTCACACGGCATAATTGCGGGGCGTAATTACGCCCTGAAAATACACCGTGTGAACATAGCCTTACTCTACATATAAATAGCTTAGGCCTTTGGTCTGCAAAGTGTAGCTCTCCAGCTATTTGGGAAACTACAACTCCCATCATGCATTTATATAATCTATATCAGTGGGCATGATGGGAGTTGTAGTTTCCCAAAGCTGGAGAGTCGCACTTTGCAGGCCTCTGGCCTAGGCTATAGGAAGATTGTCAACACCCTAAAACTGAGCTGCAGCATGGTGGCCAAGACCATACAGCGGTTTAACAAGACAAGCAGTTTAGCAAACAGTTTGCTGAAGACAAGCAGACCAAGGACATGGATTACTAGAAACATGTTCCATGGTCTATCGGGACCAAGATAAACTTACTGAGTTCAGATGGTGTGAAGCATGTTTGACGGTAACCAGGTGAGGAGTACAAAGACAAGTGTGTCTTGCCTACAGTCAATCATGGTGGTAGAAGTGTCATGGTTTGGGGTTGGATGAATGCTGCCGGCTGTGGGAAGCTACAGTTCACTGAGGGAACCAGGAATGCCAACATGTACTGTGACATACTGAAGCAGAGCATGATCACCTCCCATCAAAAAACTGGGCTGCAGGGCAATATTCCAACATAACAACCACAAACACTGCCAAGACAACCACTGCCTTGCTAAAGAAAAAGAGGGTAAAGGTGCTGGACCGGCCAAGAAGGTCTCCAGACCTAAACCCTATTGAGTGGGGCATCCTCAAATGGAAGGTCGAGGAGCGCAAAGTCTCTAAAATCCACCAGCTCTGTGATGTCGTCATGGAGGACTGGAATAGGATTCCAGTGGCTGCAGCCTGTGAAGCTCTAGTGAACTCCATGCCCAGGGCTGTGCGGGAAAATAATGGTGGCCACACAAAACATTGACACTTTGGGCACAATTTGTCCATTTTCACTTAGGGCTGTACTCACTTTTGTTGCCAGCAGTTTAGACATTGATGGCTGTGTGTCGATTTATTTTGAGAGCACACCTGACTTGTACTGTTATACAAGCAATCTTCAGTGTTGTCCCATGAAAAGATTTTATACAATATTTACGAAAATATGAGGGTCGTACTCACTTTTATGAAATATAGTAAGCCACCCAACGAATGGTATGAAGTTAAATAACAGATTTATGCAGAGATTTCCGATTATTTTGCAATACAAAAAGTTTCAAGATTTGGCATGTGTTGGCTTCAATAAAAAAAATATATATATACATTGGGGAAAATAATTACACACTGGCGATTTTGCAAGTTTTCCCACCTACAAAGAAAGTAGAGGTCTGTAATTTTTATCATAGATACACTTCAACTGTGAGAGACAGAATCTAAAAAAAAAAAATCTAGAAAATCACATATGTATGATTTTCAAATAATTAATTTTCATTTTATTACATGAAATAAGTGTTTGATCACCTACCAACCAACAAGAATTCTGGCTCTCATAGACTTGTTAGTTTTTCTTTAAGAAGCCCTCCTGCTGTTTGAGCTTGTTACCTTTATAAGACACCTGTCCACACACTCAATGACACTCCAACCTCTCCACCAAGGCCAAGATCAAAGAGCTGTGCACACCAGGGGCAAAATCGAAGACCTGCACAAGGCTGGGATGGGCTACATGTTGCAAGCAACTTGGTGAGAAGGCAGCAACTGTTGGCACAATTATTTTAAAAAAATGGAAAAAACACAAGATGACTGTGAATCTTCCTCGGTCTGGGGCTCCATGAAAGATCTCGCCTCGTGGGGTAAGGATGATTCTGAGAAAGAGCAGGAATCAGTCCAGAACTACATTGGAGAAGCTGGTCAATGACCTGAATAGATCTGGGAGCACAGTCTCAAAGATTACCGTTAGTAACACACTTCCCCGTCAAGGACTAAAATCCGGCAGGGCACGCAAGGTCGCCCTAAGTATGTCGGGACATATCCAGGCCCATTTGACGCGGGCCTATGACCATCTGGATGATCCATACGAGGCACTGGAGAAGGTCATGTGATCAGATGACCAACCCCTTCTACAACCCCTAGAACACTGTCCCAGCCGCGATTTTCTACAAAGGGGACAGGACGACTGCACTGATTTGAAGGGAGGATAGATGGGGGCAATGTATCACTAGATTTTGTCCAACAACCTCTTTCCCTCAGTAAGAGCATTAACCCCTTAAGGACCAGCCCTTTTTTTTTTTTGTGACACGTTCGTTTTTCACTCCTCGCCTTATGAAAGCCATAACTTTTTTATTTTTCCACCTACATAGACACATGAGGGCTTTTTTTTTTGGGGGACAAGATGTACTTTCTAATGGTGTTATTCACTATACTATAGAATATACGGGGAAACCGCAAAAAATTCCAAGTGGACAAATTGTGAAAAAAAATGTATTTTCGCCATGTTGCGGGGTTTTGCTTTTACAGCGTTCAATCTTCGGTAAATAAATGTGTCATCTGTATTCTACAGGTTTTTAAACGCATCCGGCAATACCAAACATGTAGGGTTTCCGTTATGTTTTGGTACCGTAAATAAAATTCCAAACATTTCTATTTTTGAAATTTGCACCACGACGCCATTTTTTTCTGCGACCAATAACTTTTTTGTACTATACACCTACAGACGTCATATGAGGGGCATTTTTTGCGGCTGAAGTGTACTTTTATCGCCTGCAGTTTGGAAGCATGCAACTTTTTGATCATTTTTATTCCATTTTTTGAGTGACGAAAAATGACCAAAAAACGCAATTTTGCCGTTTGGAATCTTTTTTGTTCTACGGTGTTCAGTGTACGGGATAAATGATGTTATATTTTTATAGATCGGACTTTTTCGGACACGGCGATACCAAATATGTGTAACTTTTTTATTATTTTAATGATTTTATTTGTAAAATGGGGAAAGGGGGGTGATTTGAACTTTTAATACTTTTTTTTTTGTACTTTAAAACTTTATTTATTTATTTTTTTTACTCTAACATTGAGGCCACCTATGGTACTTGACCACTAGGTGGCGCGATTGTTAATACAACCTAATGCATTGCCTAGGCAATGCATTAGGGTGTACAAAGATGGCGGTTTCCCCACTTCCTGTCTGCGGTGGGAAGTGGGGCAAACCGGCCAGGGTACGTGACGGGAGCCTGCTCAAGGCTCCCCACCACAATGCCCGGTGGTCGGGTCGGCGCAGGTGCCGATAACCGTACCGATCGGTGCGCGGCACCGATCAGCGTTAATTCAGACATCGCGGCCATCTTTGCCGCGGTGTCTGATGGGTAAAACAGCGCCAGAGGGCGGAGCCACCCACCAGCGCTGTTACTGCCGGGTGTTAGCGGCGATTTGCCGCTAACACCCGGCAGCTGTGCGGGGGGGGTCGCGACGCGATCCCGCTGCAAAGCCCCGCAGCGGCCCTGGGACGTACTCATACGCCCAAGGTCGGTAATGGGTTAAAGATGGGTCATGGCTGGTTCTTCCAGCAGGACAATGACCCAAAGCCAGGACAACTAAGGAGTGGCTCTCTAAAAAAAACATTTCAAGGTCATGGTGTGGTCTAGGCAGTCTCCAGACCTGAACCCAATGGAAAATCTTTGGAGGGAGCTGACAGCCCCGAAACCTGAAATATCTGGAGAAGATCTGTATGGAGGAGCAGGCCAAAATCCCTGCTGCAGTGTGTAAAAACTTGGTCAAGAACAGCAGGAAATGTCTGACCTCTGTAATTGCAAACAAATCAAATACTTGTGTCAGGCAATGAAATGCAAATCAATTATTTAAAAATTATGCAATGTGATTGTCTGGATTTTTTGTAGATTCTGTCTCTTAGGCTATGTCGTATTTTTGGCAGTTGTAGGATTCTAAAACGGTCAAAAATACAATTGTTCAGGCTGCCCGTAGACATTAATAGAAAAAACGACCTGTAGTCTATACAGGTCGTTTTTTCTCTGCTCATCTACTGGTGCCGGCGTATTATACAACATGTTGTATAATACGCTGGCGCTTTGAGGTTTTTTGTTGTCTTCCCATACAATACAATTGTACGGGCCGACGGCAAAAAAAAAAAAGTAGAACGCAAAACGTGACAAAAACCGCGGTCGTGCATCAGAAAAAGAACGGTCGACTTTCGGACGTTCTTTGTCCAATGTAGTGTAGACCCAGCCTTACAGTAGAAGTGAAGCTATGATAAAAATTACAGACTTCTCCATTCTTTGTAGATGGGAAGTCGTGCAAACTCGCCAGTGTATCAAATACTTATTTTCCCCAGTGTGTGTGTGTTCTCAGGAGGGTAAGGGGTCTCTTTGGGCCGACAAATTTACTATAATTTTGCTAGAAATCAGAGTAAATTATGATGTAAATCTGCTTCAGCTCATAGCAAAGGAGTAAAGGCAAACAAATTACATTCATCCCTGCCCGTTTCTCTATTCTGCTGCGATTTTACCTCACAGATCTACAGCTTTCTAAGTCCATGTGGACTTCGACTAGATTTACAAAGAGAATGCTGAAAAACACCTGAAGAATGAGAAAAACTCCCTGTTTTTACACTTTTTTTTTCTCTGCCTCCTCTTTTCATGTGTCTGTTTGGTGTGTACTTCTGATGCATATTTTCATACACTTTTACACTTTAGGCCGGGTTCACACAGTGGGCAACATGTATGAAGATCGGCGCGTCGAGGCACCCGTTTCACGGTTTTTTTCGTGAAAACTGCGCCTGATGTATGTCGGCGCCCAAAGTGCGCTCATAAATGCGGAGTAAAGTTCCCCGCACCTCGCCTGTGTGTGAGGCGCATTTTGGAACTTAGGCACAGAAGGAATGCACCTAACATGTATTAAGTTAAGAGACAGGCTGGAAATCAGCGAAAAATCAAGCATGTTAGTGAAGAGCAAAAATGTATTTTATTCTATTTAGTATATACAGCAAGAGCCAGCACAGCACAGGTCTTGCTGGGACCTTTGGTCCTCCAAGCAGAAGTTCTATGGTCCCAGGGCTGATTTCGGGTCGTATTTACGGACGTATTTACATTCGTAAATACATCACCAAATCAGCCTAAAAGAATGAACAATTAGGCCTCGTTCATACGGCTTATTTGGGCACTGATTTCAGCCGTACTGCGCGCCGTATTTGCGCTGCAGTACAGCTGGAATCCGACCATCATTACGAAAAATCCACTGCTCTCATAGAGAACTATGGATTCCGCCTCCTCCCCCGTGGGTGAATACGGAGGGGGAGAAAGTGACATGCACGTTATTTTACGGCGTGTACGGCATCGTGAATAATTTGAGTGTCTATGGAGCCGGCGACTGCCGGGCCCGCACCCGCTGCACGCAGCCGGCAATAATTGCGGGCGAAATCCTTCCCCGCAATTACGTCGGCAATAAGCCGTGTGAACAAGCCCTTAGCTTACAATTGATACCAATGGAAAATACGGATGTATTTGCGGACGTAAATACATCCATAAATACATCCGTATTTACCACTGGCATCAATTCTAAGCTAATGGCTCATTATTTTTAGGTGTATTTGGTGATGTATTTGCGGACGTAAATACGTCTGTAAATAGGAACCAAAATAAACCGTGGGAATATAGAAATCCTGCTTGGAGGACCACAGGTCCCAGCAAGACCTGTGCTGTGCTGGCTCCTGCTGTATATACAAAAATAGAATAAAAGGTGAAAGAAGCAAAAATACATGTTACATTTTTGGTATTAAAAAGGACAAAAATTAACATCAGCATTGGCTTATTTAATGTCAAATAAATTTTCTCCGTATTTTTAAGACCTTTTCTAGCTGATATTTCTTTCTTTTGAGCTCTTATATATATTTCCTTTAATTTTAAATGATCAACTTTTCCAATACATTGAATTTGTTTTTATACAACTTTGATATTTATCTTTATTAATGAATTTTATAGACAACTCTTTTTTTATTATTGTACTGTTGTAACAGACGTAGAGCACACGCGCCTGTATTAGAGCCCAAATACGCAGCGAAATAAGCGCCGAAATTAGCCCGTGTGAACATAGCCGTAGTGCTGTTGAAAGTACAAGCCTACAAGCGGATACTTTCAACACAAGGCGGCTTTCTGCCTCCTCTACACTTCTATGTCTCGCCGCGTAAGCGTCTGTAAGAAGCGTCAGATCTCGTCTTTTTATGGACATAAGGCGAGAAATCCGATCGTCTCATCGCTGTCACCTTAACAACAATGGTGATCTTACACAGCGCTCGATGATTTGACCATATTTGTGGAGCACTTCAGTACAATCACACACTGAAGAATGGAAACGAATTGTGTGAACAACCCCGAGACTACAGCAACAACTAAATAACACAAAACACATTTATCGCAACAAAAGTGCATGTAATAAATGGCTAAATGGATACAGGGAAAGAGTGCGAAGAAGCTGAAGCTGCAGTAACGACAAGCCCCGCTCCTAGCACATCGCTGCGGCCGGGATGCGGTTACAGGTGTCACGGTTATAAAGAAAACAACTTCTGGCCGAGACCCGCAGCACAAACCCGGGAAGACCTGCGACAAGACGCGCTCACACTGCAATGTATAAGAGACAAACGCAAAGAGAACCGCAGCGAGTGACGAGCCCGGGACACACACTGCTCCGGTACTGCGGCCATAGGAGAGCGAACCCCGACCGGGAGCAACAGGGACAAGAGGCGCCGACAGCGGCACAGAGGAAGCCGGCACATAGCGGGGACACTCACCCGAGAGCAGCAGCAGCAGCGCCCGGCACCAGGGCCCCGTCCTCCGCTCCATGGCTGCCTCTCCCCCGATCTGGTCCGGCAGGTGAAACCAGTGACTAACCGGAAGTGAGGAGCCTACAGGTGATTCACAGCACAGCCCGCACCTCACCCCCACTCCACAGCACAGCCCGCACCTCACCCCCGCTCCACAGCACTGCCCGCACCTCACCCCCGCTCCACAGCACAGCCCGCACCTCACCCCCGCTCAACAGCACCGCCCGCACCTCCCCCCCCCCCCCCGCTCCACAGCACAGCCCGCACCTCACCCCCCCCCCGCTCCACAGCACTGCCCGCCCCTCACCCCCGCTCCACAGCACTGCCCGCACCTCACCCCAGCTCCACAGCACTGCCCGCACCTCACCCCCCCGCTCCACAGCACTGCCCGCACCTCACCCCCCGCACCTCACCCCCGCTCCACAGCACAGCCCGCACCTCACCCCCCGCTCCACAGCACTGCCCGCACCTCACCCCCGCTCCACAGCACTACTGCCCGCACCTCACCCCCGCTCCACAGCACTGCCCGCCCCTCCCCCCCGCTCCACAGCACTGCCCGCACCTCACCCCCGCTCCACAGCACTGCCCGCACCTCACCCCCGCTCCACAGCACTGCCCGCACCTCACCCCCGCTCCACAGCACTGCCCGCACCTCACCCCCGCACCTCACCCCCGCTCCACAGCACTGCCCGCACCTCACCCCCGCTCCACAGCACTGCCCGCACCTCACCCCCGCTCCACAGCACTGCCCGCACCTCACCCCCCCGTCCCCACACAGACCCGCACCTCACCCCCCGCTCCACAGCACAGCCCGCCCCCCTCACCCACCCGCACCCCACGACCCACCCCCCCCCTCCACAGCACCGCCCGCACCTCACCCCCCCCCGCCCCACAGCCCCCAGCCCGCACCTCACCCCCGCTCCACAACACTGCCCGCACCTCACACCCCCGCTCCCCAGCACTGCCCGCACCTCACCCCCGCTCCACAGCACTGCCCGCACCTCACCCCCCGCTCCACCACGCCCGCACCTCACCCCCCGCTCCACAGCACTGCCCGCACCTCACCCGCTCCACAGCACAGCCCGCACCTCACCCCCCCCCCCCCCCCGCTCCACAGCACTGCCCGCACCTCACCCCCCCGCTCCACAGCACACGCCCGACCTCACCCCCCCCCCCCCCGCTCCACAGCACTGCCCGCACCTCACCCCCCGCTCCACAGCACAGCCCGCACCTCACCCCCCTCCACAGCACTGCCCGCACCTCCCCAAACCCCCCCCGCCCCTCCACAGCACTGCCCGCACCTCACCCCCCGCTCCACAGCACTACTGCCCGCACCTCACCCCCCCCCCGCTCCACAGCACTGCCCGCACCTCACCCCCCCCCCCCCTCCACCCCGCACTGCCCCGCACCCACCTCCGCACCCAGCACTACTGCCCGGCACCTCACCCCCCCCCCCGCTCCACAGCACTGCCCGCAAACCCCACCCCCCCCCCCCCGCTCCCACAGCCCGCCCCACCCCCCACCCCCCCCCCCCGCTCCAAAAGCACTGCCCGCACCTCACCCCCGCTCCACAGCACTACTGCCCGCACCTCACCCCCCCCCCCCGCTCCACAGCACAGCCCGCACCTCACCCCCGCTCCACAGCACAGCCCGCACCTCACCCCCGCTCCACAGCACTGCCCGCACCTCACCCCCGCTCCACAGCACAGCCCCCCCCTCACCCCCCCCCCCCCCCGCTCCACAGCCACTGCCCCGAACTCACCCCCCGCCACAGCACAGCCCCCCCCACCCCCCCCGCTCCACAGCACTGCCCGCACCTCACCCCCCCCCCCGCGCCCACAGCACTGCCCGCACCTCACCCCCACCACAGCAAAACACACTGCCCGCACCATCACCCCCCCCCCGCTCCACAGCACTGCCCGCACCTATCCCCCCGCACCTCACCCCCGCTCCACAGCACTGCCCGCACCTCACCCCCGCTCCACAGCACTACTGCCCGCACCTCACCCCCCCGCTCCACAGCACTGCCGCCACCTCCCCCCCCCCCACAGCCACAGACAGCCCGCACCTCACCCCCCCCCCCGCCCCCACAGCACTCCCGCACCTCAACCCCCGCACCACAGCACTACTGCCCGCACCTCACCCCCCCCCCCCCGCACCACAGCACAGCCACCACCTCACCCCCCCGCTCCACACACAGCCCCGCACCCAAACCCCCGCTCCACAGCACTGCCCGCACCTCACCCCCCGCTCCACAGCACAGCCCGCACCACTCCCCCCCCCTCCCCCCCCCCCCCGCTCCACAGCACAGCCCGCCACTCACCCCCCCCCCTCAACCCCCCGCTCCACAGCACAGCCCGCACCTCACCCCCGCTCCACAGCACAGCCCGCACCTCACCCCCCCGCTCCACAGCACAGCCCGCACCTCACCCCCCGCTCCACAGCACTGCCCGCACCTCACCCCCCCCTCCACAGCACAGCCCGCCCCCCACCCACGCACCTCCGCCCCGCTCCACAGCACAGCCCGCACCTCACCCCCGCTCCACATCACTGCCCGCACCTCACCCCCGCTCCACAGCACAGCCCGCACCTCACCCCCGCTCCACAGCACAGCCCGCACCTCACCCCCGCTCCACAGCACAGCCCGCACCTCACCCCCGCTCCACAGCACTGCCCGCACCTCACCCCCGCTCCACAGCACAGCCCGCACCTCACCCCCGCTCCACAGCACTGCCCGCACCTCACCCCCGCTCCACAGCACTGCCCGCACCTCACCCCCGCACCTCACCCCCGCTCCACAGCACTGCCCGCACCTCACCCCCGCTCCACAGCACTGCCCGCACCTCACCCCCGCTCCACAGCACAGCCCGCACCTCACCCCCGCTCCACAGCACAGCCCGCACCTCACCCCCCGCTCCACAGCACTGCCCGCACCTCACCCCCCGCTCCACACCCCCTGCCCCACCCTCCCCCGCTCCACAGCACTGCCCGCACCTCACCCCCCGCTCCACAGCACTGCCCGCACCTCACCCCCGCTCCACAGCACTGCCCGCACCTCACCCCCGCTCCACAGCACTGCCCGCACCTCACCCCCGCTCCACAGCACTGCCCGCACCTCACCCCCGCTCCACAGCACAGCCCGCACCTCACCCCCGCTCCACAGCACTGCCCGCACCTCAGCCCCCCGCCCCAGCCCGCTCCACACAAACCCGCCCCACCCCCCCCCCCTCCACAGCACGCCCCCCCTCCCCCCCCCCGCCAACCACGCCCGCCCCCCACCCCCCCGCACCCAACCCCGCACCTCCCCCCCGCTCCACACCCCGCCCGACCTCACCCCCCCCCCCCACAGCCCCGCCCCGACCCCCCCACCCTCCCCCCCGCTCCACAGCACTGCCCCCACCTCACCCCCCGCTCCACACCACGGCCCGCACCTCACCCCCCCCCCACCCCACAGCCCGCACCCACCCCCCCCCGCTCCACAGCACGCCCCACCCCCCCCCCTCCACAGCACATCCCGCACCCTCACCCCCCGCTCCACAGCACTGCCCGCACCTCACCCCCGCTCCACAGCACTGCCCGCACCTCACCCCCCGCTCCACAGCACTGCCCGCACCTCACCCCCCGCTCCACAGCACAGCCCGCACCTCACCCCCGCTCCACAGCACAGCCCGCACCTCACCCCCGCTCCACAGCACAGCCCGCACCTCACCCCCGCTCCACAGCACAGCCCGCACCTCACCCCCCTCCACGCACCCCGCACCTCACCCCCCCCCCGCTCCACAGCACGGCCCGCACCTCACCCCCCCCCTCCCCAGCAAAAGCCCGCACCCTCCACCCCTCCCAACAACGCCCCCAACCCTCCCCCCCCCTCCAACCTTTCCGCCCTACCCCCCGCTCCACAGCACTGCCCGCACCTCACCCCCGCACCTCACCCCCGCTCCACAGCACTGCCCGCACCTCACCCCCGCTCCACAGCACTGCCCGCACCTCACCCCCGCTCCACAGCACTGCCCGCACCTCACCCCCGCTCCACAGCACTGCCCGCACCTCACCCCCGCTCCACAGACTGCCCCACCTCACCCCCCTCCCAACAGCCCACCC